>JAOTOL010000758.1:0-120850 GCA_034440575.1 Imbricaverruca yamaguchii | reverse complement strand
CAGGCCAGGATGATCATTAATACTGAAAATATGCCCTTGGAGACCACAGACTCGCTCCAACACCTAAGTGGAGGCATATACTGTCTTCATAGACTAGACATAGACTGACAGACTGACACAGGCCTAAGACTGGGAGGACCATTCATCGTCACAGGTCACCGAAAAGTCCCCTCAGCACCCGGAAAGAGACCCCATAGTGTTGCCCTGCGGCCCAAGAACAGGACATTCCAGAGCTCACGGAAAGCCCCAAAAACCGACAGGGTGCTCCTCACATTGCTAAAGGCCGCAGGTAAAAGGTTTCGACGTACTGTCCCCGAAGAGATCCCGGTAATTAAAAACAATCGGATCGCGTGCTCGAAATGGCCCCATCGACGACAGCGCTCGGAAAGAACCGTTTTCCCTGGCACACATTTGTGGCTCCGCCCCTCAGCTCACCCCGCTTCATGCTCGACGAGACCCAAAGCACCATTCACACCTGCAGCGTCAGCATTCTTGTATATAGCCGTTCTGGATCTCTTGCTGCTTCGCATCCTTACCGATAGATAACGTCCTGTCCTACTCGTGCAAGGGGGATCCAATAGGGATGCAGGGGGCATGCACCCCCGTGGAAAGGTGGCACCTCTGACTAGAAAAGGCATCCCTCCAGGTACATTAGAGTGCGCCCCGACCGAAATATTCTTCATCGGTTGCGCCCCTGCAGAAAAGTACCCCCTCTCATTATAGCTCCTGGATCCGCCTCTGTGTTGGTGCACCTCGCGCTTACCGCGTCTGTTCATTGCGCCGATCCTCTGCACCACGGCGGCGACTATTACTGATTCGCTTCTGCCGCTTGCGACCTCGCATTCTGTCATCTATCCGGGTTCATTTCCCCGTGATCAACCTGGCTTTCTTGCGCTGCATTGTGTTGTGCGTTTGTTCCTGTACTGTCAATCTTTCTTGTGCTGTTTTGGCCCTCCCTGTGTTGCGCTTTGGCCCTCCTTATGTTGTGCTACGACGGCAACACATGCAGACATATCAGGGGGAGGGGGGCAAGAGCAGGGGTCACAGGCGGACACGGATGAGTGTGTTGCATCATTGAGTCTCCGAGCAAGAGTAATTAAGTAAATTCGGATCGGGTGTGATTCGGGCCAGAGGTGCTGTTTTGCATACTTTGGAGGAGGAAAGTGTCTTGTTGGCTCCTCAATGTTGGCTTTGTCCCTCCAATAATTTAACCTGTAACATGAGATCCTATGGCGTGTGCTGCCAATCCAGTTTGGCCCTCCCGTCGCCTTCATGTATGGTGCCCCTCAATACTTATTTTAAAAAAAAATGCCCGTGATTCAGGCGTTGGATCACGAGTCGGGGTGGTCATCCCGGGGGTTAGCGGGGCGCATAGGGACGCAGCGGCTGCATCGCCAACGCAACGTTCGTTGGACCACCGGTCGGGGTGGCAGGATTTCACGTGTGGTGTGCTTGTCAGGTGTTGTAAGTGTGTCAGGTGTGGCAGGTAGTGATGTGCTGTAGGGTGTAGTTGTGGCGCATGCGCGTTTTTCTTCAACATTACCCATATCTTGTTTCTGTGTGATTTTTGTGCCGAGCCGATGGCAGAAGTGAATTGCGTTTATCGTTGCATTAGCAGATGGCCTCGCCGCCCCGGGAGCTCAGCTGGTTAGAGCGCCAGCCAGAGTTAGTCTCCCCTGTTCTGGCAAGACAGGGCTTGAGTCGCGTCGCGCTCTCGCACTCAGGGCCCGGCTGGGAGGGTCAGATGACAACTGGCTGGATGTGGTCGGGGACGCGGCACCGGGACATCCATGTCGGCACATTGGCAGCACGGTAAACTCAGTCGAAATTCTGACTGGAATTCCAATGTCAGGCGGCGGAGTAAACGCAAGCATGGGCGTGACTAGGATTTTTTTAAACTTCGATTTTATTCGGAGGATTTCGAAACCGTTGAGGGAACCAACTGTTTCGAAATCTTGGTCGAATACCTTTCGACCAAGATTTCGACTTCGTCCTTATTCAACTTTCGAAAGTTGAATAAAGACCAAGTATGAAAGAATACACCAAAATTCAAGGAATTTGCTTTTTTTGTTCTTATAAGCGATATCGTTTGATGTGAAAACAGCTCGAATTATTTAGCATGATTGCGGATCTCGGGGTCACAATAAATGATGCAATTGTCAGTTGTCTGCAGTGCTTGATATCCACGTGAAGATTCTAATCTCTTTGGAGAGGTCTCAGCCACTCCATCGTGTGCCTGACCGCCTTCAGTCATTACAGAATTTAGCCTGGCACCTCATAAGCAAGAGACTCAAGTGGGTTTTTAAGTCATCACCTACTGCATTGTGGGCCGCTCCCGCTGATACATTTGCATGCTATTGTTTTATTGTTGTGTGTATTATATTGCTGTGTGCATACATAACGATGCATTGTTATTATCACGTGCAATGTATTGTTCTTCCTTCCATTCGTGATCCTATGCCAAAGCCATTCGCGATAGTTAGTTATTGGGGTTTTAGGGCGCATGAACTGCATTGGTTATGCAGCGCCCATAACAAAACTATTTAAACTGTGTCAATCCGAAACAATCCTACTGTGTGAGCGTACGTATGGCCAGTGCGTAAGCGGCAGTGTCACCTCTTCTCGCCTAGTCCTACGCGAGCACGAGGACCACTGGCCGATGCTAGGCTTAATTGTCCTAAGCTTGTGTTCACCAACCGCGTCCCAAAGCATCTGCCACTCACGGAAAAAAAACATACTCTTTCATTCGCGATAGCGACAGGACGACATAATCGCCAAAATTGCGAGGAAGTCTCTGAGAAAGTCTCGACAAGCCAATGAACTTCACATAGCTTCGTGGAGAAAGACGAGCTAATCCAAACCGGCGGAACTGGCAGCATGAACATCGTTCCATCGCTCCTGGCGGAACCTATAATTATACGATAACCTGTTGAAAGCTTGGAGCGCCGGAAGCATTCTCCGTTTCGTCACATTTTTTGGTCGGCTCTCCGCAGGAAAATCCTGGCTGTGCCACTACTCCCAGGGATGATTCTGCATGCTATTGTTTTATTGTTGTGTGTATTGTATTGTGGCATGCATATATGATGTATAATGTATTACATATTTATTGTAGTTATATTAAATGCATGCCCTTAATTCCACCCATTCTACATATGCCAAAGCCATTCACGATAGAATGTTCGCTCGATGGCCAGGACTTCACTTGCAAAAAACGGACAAACTGAATGTCGGATATAATAATTGGACAGTGACCCTCACATAATTTTGCAAAGAGAAACTACTCCAAAATGGCCGACCTAGCAACATTGATATCGTTCCACCGCAGTCGGCTGGGCCTGCAATCATACAAGTTGTTGACACGCTGGACACACATACTTCCCGGACTCCTCGGGAAAATTGGCAGCTATTGCCCAGACAACAAGGAAACGGGTATTTCAATCAGGGCTACCAAAAACACATTGTATGCCGGTATACATATTCAGGGGTTTTGCATGCCCACTATGATCTCTGCCCCGGTGCACCGCTGTCACTTCCGTGACCCCTACCTGTTCGCCAACCGGGCCACTCCCATCTCCACCGACGCCACCTCAGTCACGCACCGCCGCACACCCATCCCGATCCGCGATTCCGCCATGCCTGCAACAGCCTGCCCGCGCGCGTGCAACGCGCACCAACCCTGTGCGCTCTCTCCCAGATCACGTGACCAATGCAGCGCCGCCCCCCACTCGGCGGCCCCCTGGAGCGCGTCGACGTCAGCGCGGCGGCAGCCAATCGCCGCGCGCCGCGAGCTGCGCGAATCTGCAACTTTGCAATTTCGACCGGGCTCGCATTAGCTGCACATAACCGCGCCGGCCGCGGCGATGTTGCAGTGCAGTGTTGAAGGTCGCGCGCTTCAAGGCCGCCGCCGGCGGTCCGGTCGGCCGGCGGCGGCCGCTGCCGTCCACTTCGGTCGATGTGCGGCGCCGCTTAAAAGTAGGTCACGACACTTGGCGACTGGCGGTTGAACCGAGCGTGACCAATCCTTCCCCGCTGATGCCGTGACCAGTGACCACTGCAGGTGGTCATTGGTTACCGGTGGGGACCGACCGTGCTGGCCGCGGGTGGGTGTCCGATGTGTGAAAATGTGGACTCGTTTTAGACTTCGGCCTGAATGGATGGAAATGGTGTGATGTCTGGAAGAACAGGCTGTGTGGGAGGAGGTGACTTGTAAACGTCTTCTACAAAGTGCGTCATCTATCACCGTCGGGAGCCACCATTAGTCAGGAGCCACTAGCAGATACGGTGGCAAGCGCTTGTTTTTGCTTGTGTCAAAGTAGTTGCAGAGGATAAATGCAGAGGCGCATCTAGGTTGGTGATACGGTAGTCCAGAAACCTCCCCATGCAGTAAAGTCAGCAGGTCTTTTTCAGTAAAACTTTTAAGATTCTCAGTTGACAAGTGGTCAACTGAAACATTTTTGTGACTAATAAAATTAAATGAATTTTCACCCTCCGAAATTAGTTTTGAGTATGCTTCTGGAGAGAAAAAAGAAGACAAAAACAGTCACACAACTATACAAATGTTCCCGAAGCTCATTATTTTCCACCACGGAGGTTATGACGACCATGATGCCTCCTTTTGCCATATGGTTTGACCTGCTTCACCTTGCAATGTCGCTGCACGCTGCAATGCAATGACGCCAATGTCCATATGCAATGTACGCATTGGCATGTCAATATTTTGCAATATTCCTCATGCACCGTTCGCCTATACATGCCCACGCGCCAAGCTAGTCCATCTAGATTCTGGATAAGGCATGCCGACAATATTTCAGTAGAAGCGGGGCATGTTGCTCATTCTCAGGGCCGCTGCAAAAATGTCTGTGCAAAAGCCGGTTTCATTGGGTGAAATATTGAATTATTAGTGCAAATTTGCAACTGGCCAGTAGACGCACATAACGCGCGTGGTAGCTTTGCAGTAGGCTCCGCCCCGCGCGCCGGCTGTCTGCACCACACGATTGGTGCAGGCAACGTGCAAAACGTGCCGGCCAATACGGCAAGGCAGCCTGGCACAGGCGCTCGGCCGGTCGGCAGGATGTGGCGAGACCAGGGCGGCACAGGCCACGGAAACCGACGGCGGCCAGGGCAACCACTGGGAGTTGGAGGAATCGCGATCTTCAAACGGCGCGAGCTATGGAAAACGACGGCGGCCAGGGCAACCACTGGGAGTCGGAGGAATCGCGATCTTCAAACGGCGCGAGCTATGGAAAACGACGGCGGCCAGGGCAACCACTGGGAGTCGGAGGAATCGCGATCTTCAAACGACGGCGGCCAAGGCAACCACCGGGAACCAGCGGAAGCAGGGCAACTACTGGGAGTCTGAGGAATCGCGATCTTCAAACGGCGCGAGCTATGCAAAACGACGGCGGCCAGGGCAACCACTGGGAACCGTCGCTGAGAGTCTGAGAAATCGCGAGCTACAAGCGGTGCTTTCCACTGAAAACGACGGTGGCCGGGGCTTCCACCGGGAACCGGCGGAGACAGGGGAAGACTGCTACGGAAGACGACAGCAGACAGGGGAACTACTGGGAGAACCGCGAGCCCGGAAATGTGCTACAAAATTAATTAAAAATCGCCCCCATTAAAAAGATACGCAATCCTATCCAAACTACACCAGTCAGAATATCACAGCCGTAGCAACAGATGGTCTGGTCACATTGAACAATGAGAAGACATCTAAATTGTCCCCTATCAAGCATCATCCGAATGTTTTCCCCCTGATTTCCCACGTAGACAATCAGAACTGAATGGTCCCGTAAAATATTCAGGTTCATAGAATAGAGTCGTTACTATCGAATCATATAACAAGGTTGGTGCAGTAGGGAATCTAAGGAACCTTTCTAGGGAGCAAGTGTTGAAAGTTTTGACATGCACATTGCAATTTCTGAAATGGAAATCAGCCGTTTTTTTCCGTGATTTCCGCACTTAAGGAAAGTGCAAGCTTAGCCTAAACGGGAAGCGGGCAGAAACCAGTTCACTTCAGGGGTGAGGGGGTGTGGAACAAGTGCCCGAAAACAATTGTGTGAACATGAAGCATTTTGTTAGTTTAACCAACATTACTACTGTGAATGAGGAAATGTTCCGATTACCGAATGTGGGAGGAAGAAGAATTCATCCACCCAGCTAACATAGTGTTTGAGCTCCCGGAACCAACTGGCATCTTGCATAAGATTGTGCAAGGTGAAGCATGACTTTTAGTTTCTAAGTTATGTTGTCCTTCCAATATGCCGGATCTACGATGCAAATCAGTTTAATGACCACCAAAGACAGCTCTAGCCTCTTCTAAACTCGTTTGAGGTTCATGAATATTTTGAGTATAAGCTATGCATATACACAATATATCTAGTCCGCACATAATATATTATATGGTATCTTTTTAAATGAATTTATCACTAACGGTTGTTTAGAAGCCCGGACTACTTTCATGCGCCGGATACGTGGGCTGCTCAGGTGTAGTCCCTGGTTTATCTTCAAGCCCGGTCCATGGGTCGGTCTTACATTCATTTTTTCCTGAACCGCTGTGTTCCCGGGTTAATTGTTTTTCAAAAAGTGGCATCTCTAGTGTCTACTGATAATGGTCCTAGAAACGGGTGCCTATGTGTGTCTACCGATAATGGTTTCAGAGACGCGTGTCTACGTGTGTCTACCGATAATGGTTTCAGAGACGCGTGTCTCCGTGTGTCTATCGATAATGGTCTCAGAGACGCGTGGGTTGGGACTATCAACTGAGACATCACTCTCGGCCGGTGCTGGGTCAGGTCATTTGACCACTCGCGCGGTGCCGGGTCAGGTCGTTGGACCACTCGCCCGGTGCCTGGGCAGATCAGTAGACCACTCGGCTCCACGCAATTTGCTCTAGTGGGTCTGACACCCTCGCCAAGACTATCCGACGTGAAGTTGGCTAACGCTCAACTGCTGACCGCCGGTTCTGTCCTTGTTCTTGCTAATGCTGTTCTTCAGGGATGCGGAGCCGGGAAAATTTTGGACGGCTCCGACTCCGACTCCGGCTCCGAGTAAAATGTCCCGGCGGCTCCGGCTCCGGTTCCGGCTCCGGGCAAAATGTTCCGGCTCCGGCGGCTCCGGCCCCGGCTCCGGCTCCGGTTCCGGCTCCAGCTCCGGCTCCGCATCCCTGCTGTTCTTTCACGATAACCAAGCTTATTGCATGCCATAGGCGTCAACACGGAGTTGGGAGGAGGGGGATACAGAGGGCAGCTTCCCCTCTCCCCAGCCAAACAACATTGTGGCTTAAATCTGTGGACTTTTTGGCACGCCAAGTAAAAACCAAGAGAACGTGGCGAAACCCCATGGCGGCGGAATCTCGCTTGGTCAAGGGGAGAGGGTGGAAAGCTCATTTCAAACTCAATATTTGCCATGTAATACCTACCATGGTATAATGTGCCAAAAATCAGCTTCCCTCCTGGGGGTGGGGTAGTATTGTCTCCTGACCTAATTCGTCTGTCCCCGCAAGGTCATGGTTTAAGTCTAGCAGGGTGGTCGGCTTCTTCTTCTAAGATAAAAAATGCAAACTTTACGGGCAATATTTGGAAAAGGCTTGCAAAAATTGTTGTAAATTCACCCGGAGATAGAATTTTGCCAATTGTATTGGAGGAATGCATCAAGGAAGCTGGAGGATCTAAATCGGCTTTGGGTGCCAACTCCATATCGTTCCATGCTAAAAGCTGACATCATTGGGAGGACCCACCCTAGCGTTGAGCGAGTCCGGGACCCCAAAATATGCGGGGTTCCACCCCTGAATGCACCACCACCTATTCATCAAAATCCGGCTTGACATCTGCAGCGGCCGCCTGCAATATCCAGCCCGCCGACGCAGGTGTCCGCCGGCGCTGCCACCTGCCGACCGGACGCGGAAACACTGCCGGGCGGCGTCTGCCCGCCGGCCCCATGCAACGCTGCAGCGGCCGGCCGGCGCCCTGATCAATGCGCGCGCCATGATTAGTATTCGGCCGCGCCGCCCGCCATTCACCGACCGCCTGCACCGGCACGATGCGTGCAACGCGATCATGGGGGGGGGGAGGTGAACACGACGGCCGGACCATGAGCGGCTGCGGCGGCGCGGCACAGGTGCGCGCCGCCGGCATTGTGACTGTCGGGCGTCGCTCGCTGCTGAACGGCCGGAGGGCAGGGGTGGGCCAGGGGCGCGCCGAGCGCAGGGGAAACGGGAGGGCCACGGAGTGATTTCGAAGTTGACGGAGCCGAAGCTGAATTTGAGCTGTCTCGTTAATTCCGCGTGTCGCCATACAATGCTAAGGTTTCATCAAACAGTAGGACCACGGGCGACGCCACGAACTGTTGGACTCAACCATGGAGTCCAACAGTTGGAGTTGGACGAACTGTTGGATTGGGGACTCAACCATGTATGGTCGACTGTCCATGCCACGCTGTAAGTGCAATGCTATTCATCAAGTTCGGGGAGGCGCGTCCTACCACCAGCGTGTCGGCGTCAGCGAGTGACGAACAAGCAGCACAGTTGGCAGACCAGGCCACCTCAGCACACTGATGGCTCCTCCACGCAGGAGAAATTGTCGGAGATGCGTCGCTAAAACTAAAGCGAGTCTACGGCTGGCGGGCTAAAACTGAATGGCTGGCTGGCTGGCTGGCTGGCTAGCTGGCTGGCTGGCTGGCTGGCTAGCTGGCTGCTGAAACTGAAGCGAGCCCTAGCTACGGCTCGCTAGGGCCAGCCCGCCCAACGAGCCCTAGCTAGGGCCAGCCCTAGACTCGCTAAAACGGTCTAGGGCTGGCCGACGGGGACGTTGCAAGCTCCAGCGAACAGTAAATAACTCTGGTAATCATTTCCAGCATTCAATGGCAGATCCCGGTAGCCGGTAGCAGGCTTCGGTGAGCACGTTTACGTCACAGTACCCTGACCCTGGGTCTAATAACCCGACAGAGATCACGGCACCCACCCATCAGCATGTCCACGCCCCTGCTGCCGATATTGCACTGGATCCTATCGGCGATTCTCGCAAAGAAATATCCCGTCATCTCACGTATTAACATATTTCCTCGGTTCCATATTTTCCATCGCCCTGACACTCCACGCCTGCCCCTCCCTCACCGCACGCCCTAACTGCACGCCTACCCCTCCCTCACCGCACGCCCTGACCCCACGCCTGTTCCTCATCACACCACGCCTGCTCCTCCCTCACCCCAGGCCCTGACTTCGCGCCTGCTCATCATCACCCGGGCCCTGACCTCACGCCTGCCCCTCCATCACCGCACGCCCTGACTCCACGCTTCCTCCTCCCTCACCCCGGGCCCTGACTCCGCCTCTCCACACCCGGGCCCTGACCTCACGCCAACCCCTCATCACCGCACGCCCTGACACCATGCTTCCTCCTCCCCTCACCCGGGCCCTGACTTCGCGCCTGCTCATCATCACCCGGGCCCTGACTCACGCCTCCTTCATCACCGCACGCCCTGACTCCACGCTTCCTCCTCCCTCACCCCGGGCCCTGACTCCGCGCCTGCCGCCGTTGTGACGCTCTGCAACAGCAGCCTACCCCTCCCCACGGCGAGCGAGCTGCGTGCCTCAGAGACCGACCGACTCGCGGCGCGCGCTCTCGCGTTTTTGTCGGCCGCCGTCCGCCTCTGCCGAGTCGGCGTCATTGATCGGCCGGGGAGGGGAGGGGGAGAGTTCACCGGGTCACGTCAGAACCTTGGCCCAGTGACCGGCGGCGGTACCGGCGGCCGGGACGTTTTTCTAGAGCAGTTATCGTCTTGTCACGTGTCGCGAGGCCGCGCGGTGTTGTGCAGGGTGCCGCCGCCTCGCCGCCGCTGGGTGGTGAGGGAAGGAGCAGAGGGATGTTGTAGCCGTGGTTGATGCAACGTGGTATTCAGGACGTGTTGAGGAAGCGCGTGGTTGAACATGCTAATGGGAGCGATCCTCGAGGTACGATTAATTGGTCGCCCCGGTGTATTTTCCCCCATTGGTTGACATATTGCACTACCAGTCAATATTTCGTGCTTGTCCGAAGCACATCACGATAAAGGACCTGCCGATGCCGGCGGTTAAAGTGAGTATTTCTATTAATTGCTATTTTAAACATGCATTATAAATATATATATATATATATATATATATATATATATATATATATATATATATATATATATATATATATATATATATATATGTCATGTAATCGAACGAGAAGTTCAAGTAAGTTGAGTAGCTAAAGTGGGCTGTGGAAACTTCTGTCAACAATTCCAAGTCATATGTTATGTATCTTCTGCGTAGCATGGAGAACAAAATCGACGTCGGTCTACCCAACCATTCCCATGTCTCGTCCACCGATACGTTATCGTCAGCGCTACAGCCAAACGTTTATTTTAGCCCCCATCTGGGAGGGCCAGATTGTCGAGAAAGTGCTGCGGCTACCTGAGTTCGAACGGCAGCTCGGACCTTGTCAAGAGGTCACGTTCGTGCCGATTATCAGGACTCTGATAGAGAAACCTGAATGAAATAGTGGCGGTCAACAAAGATGGTGAGCTAAAAACAAAAGCGTAGGGGAGGCGGACACGCAAAGTGTGCCCGGCTGAGATCATGAGTTATTATCCGGAGAAATACGGTGAAATAATGGAGGGGCTCGAGCCCCCGAATGGACAGGGAATTCCACCGGTGGAAGCCTATTTCCACATCTCTATTCCTTGCAATGCAATTTAACATCCGTACTTTGAGACGTTAATGCAGTGGCGCAGCCAGGATTTTCCTAAGGTGGCCGACCCCTGCCCAACCCCCCCAAAAAAAAAAAAGCGATGAAGCAGAGAAAGCTTCCGGCGTGCTAGGCGCGCCGAAAATTGAGGTGTTCGCGTGGTAAAAATATCAAAATTTGTCGTTTGATCTACTGTATTTTTGGGCGCTTAGAAAGGGTCCCGGCTCCGCCTTCGAGGCGCCTCTGCATTAATGTTTGTCTCATGACGATGAACGGATAGTACTGACTTACAACGTCACGTCACGACCGCTGGGGTCCCTGGGTCCAGACCCCATCTGAGACAGGAGGCGATACCCCACCTGTGATAGGTGACGGTCACGGCATTACTCCTCTGACATGACAATCTGCGCCCCTGGTGTTGGAGCCCACCTGGAAGCTGAAGCGGGTGACGCCTCTGCTGACTCAGGACATACTCTGGGAAGTTCAACAATGTTTCGGCCCCGCACTCGTGAGCATGATGTGCATTGAGCAGTGAGTGCCCAAGGGGACGAGTAGCCTAGGGGTAAGTTGCTCGTCTCACAATCGAAAGGTTGTGGGTTCGAGTCTCACCTCTGGCTACTCTTCGCCCGCGACCAATCGGCGTGAGAGATTGGCGACGCTGCATGACTCAACGGTCGATGTGTCGTAAAAACCAATAACCAACCAGTGAGTATCCAAATGGCGGCGAATTTGGAGTCAGTTGGGCACGATTTGGTTTGCTCGCTTAATCTGTAATGAACTTCAAGCGGATCCCTTTGTGGACTCGATATTTCTCGATTTTTTTCTGCAGTGCCTGTCAGATGGCTTAGGAGTGAGTGTCAGATGGTTTGGGAGTGGTTGTCCGATGGTTTGGGAATTGTTGTCAAATGGTTTGGGAGTGATTGTCAGATGGTTTGGGAGTGACTGTCAGATGGTTTTGGAGTGGTTGTCAGATGGTTTGGGAATTGTTGTCAAATGGTTTGGGAGTGACCGTCGGATGGTTTGGGAGTGGCTGTCAGATGGTTTGGGAGTGGTTGTCAGATGGTTTGGGAGTGGCTATCAGATGGTTTGGGAGTGGCTGTCAGATTGCTTGGAAGTGGTTGTCAGATGGTTTGGGAATTGTTGTCAGATGGTTTGGGAATGGTTGTCAGAGGGTTTGGTGTTGGCTGTCAGATGGTTTGGGTTGCGGGCTGTCAGATGGTTTCGGAGCGGCTGTCAGATGGTTTGGCGCTTGGTGTTTTTGTTAATGCATCTTTGGCCAGCTGCGACCGATTCCGAAGCTATGTGATGACTGAAGGGAACACAATAAAGAAGAGAGAATGATAATTCGGATTTGGTGCGGAGTGCGTCGTGCTAAAGGGATGGGGTTGGGTCTCCCGGACAGCAGCGTAGGTCACAAATACGACTTACAGACGAATCTTCATCCGTGCTATCTCGAAATCTCTTCGACTGCACACGATTGATCCGTGGCCGAGAGAACAAGGCATGGGGTTGGGGTCAATTGACTCGTACTCCATGCACTTTTCGGAAATACTACCCACATTAACTACCATATTAATTAACCACCTCAGCCACATTAACTGATAACGATAACCATGCGGACGCTGCATGGAGAGTACTGCTGTGAAGAAAAAAAACGCACTCAACATTTCCGGACGTTTCCAGTGGCGGATACAAGGTTGCTAAATGGAGCCGTATCTCCCGCTCAACATGGCTTGAGTTAGATAAAAATGACCTTTGTTCACGATTTGTGGAAAAGTAGAAACATAGTTGACAAGAAATGTTTTAAGCTCATGTTCAGTCCCAAAGCTATCAAATTCCGAAGAAAAATTGTTTGTGTGTGTGTGGGGGGGGAATTGGTGGTATTTTCTCCAATTTTGACGCCTCTCTTCCAGCTGGGTAAGAATACCTGGCTGGCTGAGTCTCCCTGGGGCCACGTTGCCACGGCGTCAGCCACGGCGTTAACTACTTTACCTGGGCCATGTTGCGTAGTTGGGTGGGTCACTCCTCACCAGATGTCCATAACTACTACTCACCAGAGGTCCATAACCACTACTCACCAGATGTCCATAACCACTACTCACCAGATGTCCATAACCCTGGCTCACCAGATGTCCATAACCACTACTCACCAGATGTCCATAACCACTACTCACCAGATGTCCATAACCCTGGCTCACCAGATGTCCGCCGGTAGCTGGTCCAGTTGGCGTTGAGCTGCGTCAGGCGTCCACGATCAGTGTGCAGCTGGCAGCGGCCATACACGCGGTGGTAGCTGAAGCCGTCACACCGCGGTGTGTTGCCGCACAACTTGGCGCACTGCCGCCACACAAGGTCATATAAAGTCAGGCAAGGTCAAAACAGGCCACACGAGGTTGCGAAGTACCGTACAGGGTTCATCGAAGGTAATGTTAGCTTGTGCAAGGCCATACAAGATCACAAGGTCGTGTAAAGTCATGGAGAGTAGAAAGGTCATACAAGGTCACACAATTTGCAAGGTTGCACAATATCATACAAGGACAGGCCAGCCCATGCAAGGTTGGAGTTTAGGGGCTCATCGACCACATCGGTCATGCAGCTGTGCAAGGTCAACTGGAGTGTGAATTTGTACAGTGGCAGTCATTTTGCCATAGTGGCTAAGGGGGCCGCTGGCCTCCTTAATTATCTATTTGACCCCCTCAGTCATTGATTTGCCCCCGAAATCAAGCTGAAGCTTAACTACTCGGTCTATGGTCGTACACGAGATGCAAATGCACTGCAAAAAAAATGACTAACGTCAAGGAAATATGCTAGATAAAACAAGCATAACGGTAGAGTTATTGGATCACAAGGAAATACTTGACTAACTTAAGGGGATATACCACATAATGCGGATCCACCGGGATAGTTATTCGACAGTGGATATGCTAGAATTAAGAGTCTAACATATTCGCCGTGCAAGAGAACCATGTTGTGCGTAGTAACTACGTTATTTTTTATAAGCGTCCACCAGGCGGATCCACCTTCCCGAACTCTCCAGGGAAGAGTTACCCATGTATGGCTAATCACATATAGCGCCTACTGAACACATGTTGATTTGACTCGCAATACAGTGGTCAAGTTCCCGCTCAATACAGCCACATCTTAAGACTTGCTAAATGTTATGCTATTAATGTTGAAACTCCTATCTATTTTCGCATCGCAACGTTTCATTTTATCGATGGAAAATGATGTTCAAGTTCAGATTTTGTCCGTATTGATTTGTAGGTAATTCATGTTTCTATGACAAGATCAAACTACCAGCATTTACCACCCAATGTCAGCCAAATCGCTAATACGCATGCATGGAAAGCATTTCCATCTTCTGCTTAGCTGCTGATGGGACAAAAGGTTAGTTCGTTATTTTATCTGCATATAATATGTGTTTTAAGTGTGAAGGCCTATTTTGATGTTTGGCTAAGATTTCGTCAAAACCCTGGACAACACATACTGCTATATTCTGATCACAATGTCCTTTGTTTCTGCCTTCATACACCATGTTACGGCCACAGAAAAGCTTACGCATGTCCGAAAATGTCTAGTTTTGCGTCGTGAAAATCTCAATGTCTGGTTTCGTCTAGTGTATTTTAGTTGCTAGGGGGAGCCCCCCTGACTGGCCCCTGAATGAAACCATGTGTATTAATGTCGGTGAAAATACAACTTGGACGTGGACTTATCACTTCCGCACCTTCGTAAAATGTCCTTCCTTACCGCCGCACGCAAAGTATGGTGACGCTTTTCCTCACTCCACCTTAATCCCCACTTCCACTCCCGCTCCCATCTCCACCAAGCTAATGACGTCACTTACCGCCGCCTCCGATAGAGACGTCCAGTAGACGGGGTTGGGACGTTGTATCATGATTGCCCTCTTGTATGACGTCACTTACGCACGCACAGTGTGGTGAGGCGCTTTCCTCCACCCCCATCCCATCCTCACGTCCACTTCGACTCCCATCTCTGCCAAGCTATTACGTCACTTACCGTCGCCTCCGATAGAGACAGTAGATGCGGTCGGAACGTTGTGCCGCGTTTGCTCTCTTGTATGACGTCACTTACCGCCGCCTCCGATAGAGACGTCCAGTAGGCGCGGTTGTGGCGTTGTGTCGTGTTAGCCCTCTTGTATGACGTCACTTACCGCCGCCTCTGATAGAGACGTCCAGTAGACGCGGTTGGAACGTTGTTTCCCACTTGTCTTCTTGTACGACGGCAGTGATTTGTCTGGAAGAAAGGAAGCACGTCCGTCGCTATAGCGTTCCATAATGTCGTCATTGTTTGCAGTGATATATATATATATATATATATATATATATATATATATGTGTGTGTGTGTGTGTGTGTGTGTGTGTGTGTGTGTGTGTGTGTGTGTGTGTGTGTGTGTGTGTGTGTGTGTGTGCGTGTGAGTTACAGCGATATGCATCCGTTCTGACTACTGCCATGAGTGGTGATGTCTGTGGCAGTTTAGATTCGTCAGATAATTATAGGCAACATTGCTATTTCCATACATACCCCTTCCTCCCTCACGAGCGTTCCTTTCTAAAAATGATTTGGAGAGTACAATGCATGAAAGTAATGGGCCTCAGTGGATTAGATGGGGGCACACTCCGTAGGGTCCTATATAAAAAGTTAAAACTATTTGGAAAAAGCCAACATTGAGAGGCGCCCTCAAAAGTACAAGAAACACCCGAACCACCCAGATGGATCACCATATCTATCGTCGCACAATCATCAACACACATTTCCGCGTTTTCCTCACGGCCCCGGGGTACAGCCCGATTCCGTGCCGCTATATGCATAGCATGAAGTCCATGCTACAGCTAGCTCTGACGGCAAACTAGCGCACGTGGGGCGGGGATGGCCGAGTGGTTAAGGTGTCGGGCTATGGGTACCAAAGGTCCCGCGTTCGACTCTAGCGCCACTCAGGACATTTCCCAATCCCGCGGCCCACCGGCGAAACAGTGTGGGCGGCGCCATTAGCCGTGAATGTGCATAAAGTGTGTCGTGAACCAACCAATAAACAAAAACTAGCGCACGTGCCGCATCACGACAGTGCATGCATGCGCTGCACGACACAAACACTCACTCTCGTGCCCACACAAATGTATGCGGAAGGACGAGCACGCGAGCAGAAGCGCATCCAACTGCTCCTATCGACGTACAAGGCCGTCGTACCAAACCGAGGAAATTCGGCCGGCATCCGCGTAAAAATAACCCGCCAAGGTCAAAGCCAGCCGGAGTGAGTGACCCACATTGCCGGGTTGAATGACCTTTGCACTAGTTGCCCATAACGCACGCATGGCCGTGCAGCCAGTCTGATAAGATTGTCATGGCAACGAACCTCTCAAGCTCATGACGTCGACACGGTGGTCTGCTGCCATTGGCGGAGCGGGCTCATCGCAGCCGATTCGTGCGCTGTTTGAAACTGTGGTACCCCGCGGCGTGGCACGGTTACACCAGGGATCAAGCAGTGGTGAATCCAGGGTGGGTGGGCCACGGGGAATTGCTTCCGCTCCCCCAGACGACCCGACCGAGAGCAAAATTTGTTTTTATTCATGAGTTGCGGAAAAATCCGGGCCATTTGATGTAGATAAATATTGTTTTATTATTAAGTTCAGGCCCTCCTAAGCTAGCCAGATCACACTATTTTTTTCTCGTTTTTGTTGGTAGTGATTTTTTTTAAATTTGCTGCTCGCATTCAGTTTTTCCATTTTTGCCTGATGGTTGCATTCGCCCCTGTCATATCCTCAATCGATTTCAAGTATTCAGTGGGAGAGGAACATTGCGGGTGCAGAAAATTTATCTGGAAATCATGAGCGCATTGCGTCTCTTTACATACTTCGCTTCAGGCACTCTTTTATGTGGCTTACACACCTTCGAGCCTAGCAATTGACCGACGTAAATGTCAAATTATGCCTTTCGAGAGGGACGGTAGAATATCCAATTGTGGTGTGCGGTTACAAAATGAGATAACATGACATTTTATAGTTATCTGGTTATGATTGCGTTATGTTAATTGATGTATTACATGACTCAAATTTCCAAAGAACATTTTTTTTAATCTGGAACTTTCGGAAATTCTCTTGTCTCAGTTCAGTATTACTGTTAACAGGTTCGGCTGGAGCGCCACCCAGATGTAGGAGAGTTTACGTCAGGCGTATGCGTTTTATATAAATAATCGGATGTCGGCATATGTGTCGGCATATGTAAATAGTGGCTCGAATGTCGAATGTCGGGCATATGTAAATAGTTCGAATGTCGGCTTTTCCTTTATAGGTGGCATATGCGCATGAGATGGCAGTCTGCTGCAATCAAAATGTGCTGCACTCTTGCCGAAATAAGATCCATCTGCTGAATAGCGCGTGCGCATCTCGCGCATAAACACATTGTCCAATTATTGAGTCAGTATAAGTGTGCCATGGTGTTCAACCACATAAACATAAACACATTGTCAAATTACTGAGTCAGTGTACGTGTGCAATGGTGTTAAACCACAGAAGCATAAACACACTGTCCAAGTATTGAGTCAGTATGAGTGCGCCATGGTGTACCACGACATAAACATCAGTACACTGTCCAATCATTGGCCCAGCATAGGAGTACCACGGTGTTTCACCACATAAACGTGATCACACTGTCAAAATATTGAGCCCGTATAAGTGTGCCATGGTGTTCCACCATATGAACACAATCATACTGTCCAATTATTGAGCCAGTATCAGTGCCCCTTGGTGTGACACGATTCACTTTGTCCGACGGCCTTCCCGCTCAGTTTATCACAAACACAACCCTTTAGCGCGGCGCCCTCCATTGAACTGACGCTGACAACGCACGCGCTCGGCCTCGGGGCGCGCAGGTCACGTGACATGACGACACGACCACGTGACTGACGGCTGAACCCTGCACGGGCATGCAAAGTGCAGCCACAACCAATTTCTTTCAACACATTCTCCCAGCATTTCAGAGAAGATTCATTATATTAACATAACATGAAATTGTACATCCATCATTGCAGCTTAAAACACTTGCAGCACAAACCGTGCGAAGGTTTCAGAAGCGTGACAGTTGTGCTAAGATGAAGTGGGATTTGGTGAGTCAGATGACCTTACGTCGCATGCACACAGGAGCATACCAGACCGGTCTGTGCCACTGCTCGCAATGACAAACACAAATGTACGGTGTAGTATTTGTTGAACGCTTCCTAGGCGTAATGTATTCACTAAGTGAAATCGACAGACAAGCTCTCACGATTTGGCTATAGGGACCATTCAGCAGGCCCCAGCTTGCGTGTTTCCCTATCTAAATCGATACTACACTCAGAAATAATCAAAACCAATTACTCGTTTGTGAACTGGGATGTCCCTATTTGAGCAACTTTTGGTCTGTGCTAGGCACACCTGACCTGACGTGATGCGCTACAGCCCAACATCACGTGCTTAGTTTAAAAAAAACACCGTGTTGCAATTAATCGTTCCAGGGAGAGCGTAACACGGGCTGAAATTCCTTGATGCAATCTTATTCGGGTCTGTGCGGTCAATGCATATTAAGTCCAACAAATACATTGACTACCAGAACATGAATCATAATCCAGTCCGTTTGAAATAAAAAAAAATGTTTGGTTACAGCCAGCATGGCATTAACATAGATTCAGCATATTGTCAAAGCCAAGTCCGATTATATATGTCAATGGCATAGTAATAGCCAATTCGTTCCAAATCCGCTCCAATGCGAAATCTGTACCGACAATCCAATCCATATTTTGCTCCAGGTCCGGCCTACGAATTTCCAGCATGTTCCACAACACATGACGAACCGAAATATAGCACAACGCAACAGAACCACCAGACTAGGATGATACGAAGTAGTAATATTTGGCTGGATTCGTACCTCAGGTCACTTCGCGGAGTAGTGACCTGACCTGTACTCGGAGCGGATAGCAGTTTCACCCGCACTGCGAGAAGGGCCACTAGCACAAGCGCAATGGGAGTGTCCAGTATGTATTAAACGCTCAAGCTGCCCGGCTGCCCTAGCATGACACTGGCATGGCTCCCTTTGACTTACCACTGACTCTTACACCTCTAACGCTACCACCCTGACTCTGCTGGGACTCTGGCATTGCCACAGAGTCGCTACCCTTACTCTGCCAAAGGTCTGATCTCCAGATGTACCTCTGTGTTTCTTTTCTGCGGTGATGCGAAAACAACCACAAACAGAGAAACAAACAAGCGCACTGAGGTCATAGTTTAATCCGAAGCAAGCTGAACACCGAAAAATAATAGAAAATCGAAGTATTCGGCACAGCAAATCAGATCGAAAACTTCTTAGGCGAGGTCTTGCGACCATGACTGAGCATAGCGGAAGCTAAAGCTTCGGATGTGACTGTGACTGTGACTGAGACTACGAATGTGACTGTGATTGGGACTGTGACTGTGACTGTGACTGTGACTGTGACTGTGACTGTGACTGTGACTGTGACTGTGACTGTGACTGTGACTGTAACTGTGACTGACTGACGTGACTATGACTATGACTATGACTATGACTATGACTATGACTATGACTATGACTATGACTATGACTATACTATGACTATACTGACTGTGACTGTGACTGTGACTGTGACATGACTGTGACTTGACTATGACTGTGACTGTGCTGACTATGACTATGACTATGACTATGACTATGCTATGACTATGACTATGACTATGACTATGACTATGACTGTGACTGTGACTGTGACTGTGACTGTGACTGTGACTGTGACTGTGACTGTGACTGTGACTGTGACTGTGACTGTGACTGTGACTGTGACTATGACTATGACTATGACTATGACTGTGACTGTGACTGTGACTGTGACTGTGACTGTGACTGTGACTGTGACAGTACAGTACTTACAGTGACTATACTTACTTATACTATATATCTATACTATCTATTATACTATACTTACTATACTTCTTACTCTACTACTACTTACTATACTATACTATACTATACTTACTTACTTACTTATTACTTGGCCTGACTATACTATACTATCTATACTTGACTTACTTGCTACTATACTATGACTATACATACTTACTTACTTACTTACTTACTTACTTTACTTACTCTCTTCTTCTACTTACTATCACTTCTATCTTACTATACTATACTATACTATACTTCACTACTTCCTACTATACATACATACTATACTTACTACTTACTACTTACTTACTTACTGTACTTATACTGTAAGTACTATACTTACTTTACTATACTATCTTATCATCATACTATACTCATACATCATACGTGACTGTGACTGTACTGACTTGACTATGACTATGACTTGACTTGCTACTATGACTATGACTATACTATGACTATGGCTATGACTATGACTATGACTATGACTATGACTATACTTACTTCTACTATACTATACTATACTATACTTACTTACTTACTTACTTACTTACTTACATACACTACTATACTTACCTATACTATCAACTATCTATCTATACTATACTACTATACACATACTTCTATTATGACTAACTTGACTATGGCTATGACTATGGCTATGGCTATACTATCTTGGCTATACTATGCTATACTCTTCTATACATACATCTATACTATCTATGACTATGACTATGACTGATGTGACTTACGTGACTTACTGACTTGACTTACTGTGACTGTGGCATGACTTGCATGCTATGACTATGACTGGCTATGACTATGACTGTGACTGACTGTGACTGTGACTGTGACTGACTGTGACTGTGACTGACTGTGACTGTGACTGACTGTGACTGACTGTGACTGTGACTGTGACTGTGACTGTGACTGACTGTGACTGTGACTGACTGTGACTGTGACTGTGACTGTGACTGTGACTGACTGTGACTGTGACTGTGACTGTGACTGTGACTGACTGTGACTGTGACTGTGACTGACTGTGACTGTGACTGTGACTGTGACTGTGACTGTGACTGTGACTGTGACTGTGACTGTGACTGTGACTGTGACTGTGACTGTGACTGTGACTGACTGTGACTGCGACTGCGACTGTGACTGTGGCTGTGACTGTGACTGTGACTGAGGGCGAGACTCACCGCAGTCCTTTTCGTCCCAGCCGGAGGCACACGTGGTCACGCCGTCACAGAAGCTCCGGGGAGACACGCAACTGCAAGACGAACCAGTGCCAGGTCAGGTCAGGTGCGGAGTCAGGTCAGGTCAGGTGTGGGGTCAGGTCAGGTCAGGTCAGGTGCGGGGTCAGGTCAGGTCAGGTGCGGAGTCAGGTCAGGTCAGGTGCGGGTCAGGTCAGGTCAGGTCAGGTGAGTGCGGAGTCTGTGACACGCGTCAACAACAGGCACGGAACTGTTCACACAATTTTTACGGGAAAGTTTCCTCCTGAACAGTGCTGGTGGTTTTCAAACGGAAGCCGGGGAAATCCTTGATGTTCCGATAAGCTACTCACTCTAAATCAGGTATGCCAATTGAGAGCTGCGATCAAGGGGGTCGGAATCGTATGACAATAGGGGGAGGAGCAGAGGGGCGGCGGCTTCCCAACTTTTAACGACTTAACACGCGCCCTGGAGGGCCTTCGAAAATTACGCGCACTGGAGGGGGAGGGGGCGACTTCCGCCCCCTAAGATCTGGACTCCTATCAAAGCTGGAGCAACGAAGTTCACAGAGTGGATGGGTACGGTAGTGAACTCTATTCTGTGCACATCTCATGACCTTAGGTCGATATCTTCGAGGTCAAATGAGGTCAAAATGTCACAATTTTCTGGTTTTGCGTGGCTTCGCTTGTCATTGTTATGGATCACTGTGATTGTGTTTAAATGCTCCAAAATGGACATCAATGAGTTTTGGACATTACTAATGATGCAATACAGATGTTAGACCTGGCATTTCACCTCAGGTCACCTATATAACAGCACTTTATCAGGTCATTACCTGCTCCAGTTACAGAAACCGGACCGCCCGCCAGACTACTCCGACAACAATGACAAACAGTAGTTTTCAGGATGTGTAGGGAATAACATGCAAGGTTACATCAATCGCATGACAGTCATTTGCATTCATGACAACATTCCAGTTGACCAAGTTTGGTTCCATTAACCTGCCATAAACTTGAACTGACTTGACCTCGGTGACCTAACATGACTTTGAAACTATAAAGCGTAACAATATACATCAAACAAGTCGCTAGTGCTGCCAAGAACACTTCCCTATTGCCGATATACGGGAAGCACATCAGCGCCGATTTTTGTGGTCTGGCGCTTATAAATGTCTTTACTTTAACGACCCCTAACTCGAAAAATGTTCGGCTGATTTTCGTTTTTCGTGCTTTAAACAACGCGCCGGTCATTTCGAAGCTGGTACACAAACAACGGCGTATATCGCCCGGTAAAATCTGGACTTATATACGAAAAAACCGGAGGGGTGGGTGGATTTCGCTCCCCTCCAGCGTGCTGTGTTAAAACGGACCGGCTCCTGCACGTCTTTTACTCGGAGAAGTGAGGAGGCAGGCGAAGACAAGGTATTGCGGCACAGCCTAACGCCGATCCGTCGTGTTGAAGCTTATTCGTGTTTCGTTCCTCGCTTAGCTGGCGTACACTTGATGACGAATCCAGAAGGGAAGAAAACATTAAGTGACATTTTGGACATTTGGTCAAACATTTTGGTCCCGTAGGTAAGATTGTCCACTCCTGACACTGGTTGGTTGGTTACTGGCTTTACGACACGTCGACCGTTGAGTCATGTAGCGTCGCCAATCTCTCACGCCGATTGGTCGCAGACGGAGAGTAGCGACAGGTGAGACTTCCGACCCTGACCTTTGCTCTCTGTCCTCCCCGCAGGTGTAGGAGAGCGTGTCGCGACACTGGGTCACCGCCAGGTGGTCGCTGTAGGTCACGTAGCGGGGCGGGTCAACGTCCGACCCGCCGACAGCTGAAACACGGACACGAATCGCTAAACACGTGCACCTGTTGAAATGACGACGCTGGCCCAGGGCGGATAGTAGGGCCTAGTGCCTAGGGCGGATAGTAGGGGATATAGTAGGGCCTAGGGCGGATGAGCAAAACGTTCGTTGTCGGACCGCAACAAACTCCGAACGAGTAGCTGCACATGTGTCATCGTGCAATCCGGAGCGGTAGCACACCTTGCGTTAAAATATTACACCTGTGTCTGTGTTTTCCGCCAAAAGATGGCAGGCGAGTTCTGGCATTGGCACCGTGCAGCTTCGTCGATGTACTGCCGGGCGTGGACAAGTTGGCGGTACTTCACAGTTAGTTAGTTGTTTGGGTTTTAGGGCGCATCAACTGCAGTGGTTATACAGCGCCCAGTGGTGCTTCACATAAAGGATGGCCATTCAAGTGGGTAAAAATGAAAACAGGAAATGGCCGGCATCATTCTGAGCTGCGGAAATTACCACTTAACCTCTGTGACAAAAACGTCTAAAAAGTGTGAGGGTCCGGTGGGCTTGAACGCCGATTTTGACTTTTCTCTTGTAACTTTACGCGCCGGTAAAATTATATGTGCTTCATCCTCGTTCGAAATCAAGGGTGTCACTCCGAGACTGATAGGGAGGGAGCGTATATGACGGTTTTCATGGTAAAACCTACTTAAAAATCCACCTTTGTCTCGTCCATCGGGCCCACGGTTAAGGTTCGGTTTGACAGCGGATGCCGAATCAATGATTGAGACGGCTAGTTGCGAGGGCCCTTTGTGCATACCGTGACACCCTTGCTCTTAGTAGTGCTGAGATGCATTCTTCAAGCAAATATAACATTTTCGTATGATCTTAAACACATGCTCGATTGTCATAATTACCATTGGAACAAAATCCAACATGCCATTATACGGCAGAACAGTGATATAGAACTTGTTTAAAAGACGAGTTACATGTCAGGTTGTGCGGTGCTTTGCCTGAAGAAGAATACGATTTTCTGTTGCAAAACTGAGATAGCGCTTAATCTTTTAATATATATATATATATATATATATGCATATATTTCCTTCTTTCAAAAGGAATCTAACGGTAGTTTCGAAAGAGCCCAATATTTGGTATGCGGCCGTTTTTCATAGGGCGTGACATAGGTACCGTCTTCATTGCGTTTATTCCAAATTATATGTTTGTGTTCGCCGGGAATTTTGTTTCAAACCATAAGAAAAATTTGGCATTCTTTCCAGGTGAACACGAGTGGTGTCTTTGTTTTTTAATAGGTACCTACCAACAGTCAGACGTACTTGTGAAAATCCCGCATATACTGCTTGAGATCACATGCAGTTATGTTTGACATTTGAAAGACAACGACCCTGAGGCATCCTTTTTACAATATGCTGCAAAATTATTGATCGCAAGTGTCTTTGAGTCATGTTAGGTCGATTTTGTCCTTAAAGCTTATAGCAATCCAAAGATGCAAAGTCTGAGAATTCGACCCAAGTTGTTGCGTGGGCTTTACTTTACACCCTGATGCATTAACAAAATAGTCCTGCACTTGCAGCTGCACTATCGCAGGATCCCGCCTGCTTTGCTTTCCTGACAATCTCCTCCACACATCCATAAATCTCTCGAATCTCTACTCACCTCCAATGATGGCACATCCAAACGCGAACGCGATCTTCCATGACGTCATTATCCGTCAGTTGGTGCACGTGGCCGTTTTCAGAAGGCACCTCCGCTCCGCGTACCACTACACAGACTTCGTGCGATGCTGCCCACAAATAGCCGCGTACAACCCGGGCCACGCCAGCACTGATTACCACCATCGACCACAGCCATGATTATATTTCGCCGTCCACAGACGACCCTGGCGCCTCCGCCCCAGGGCAGCAAGGTCAGCGTTGTTGGGTCATTGCCGGACAGAGCCGGTGAAAGCCTCCGCCCGCGGCGGTTAGCGTAGTGGGCCTTCGGCCTTTCACGGTCACAGGTGGTGCCGTCTTTTCACGGTTATTGTGCGGGAGTAATAGGGTGTGTGTGGCGGGGGAGGGTAGTCCACGTCACGGATGAATACGTGGGGACACTGGGGACATTGCCCCCTCTCCCTTCTCTTTGGAAAAGTGACGCATATCTGATCGCGAAAGGCGCCCTTTCGGGAAGGCTCCGGAGCACCACCACCTTCGCTCATGGGACTTTTTAGCCCAAGGCGCTCCTCCAGGGACTTCACGTCATACAAATGCTTGGATCCGTCCCTCTGATCCATGTTAGCTTTGCTATTCGCCAAGCACCGTTTTGAAATGCCGTTGTGATCATGACATACATATTAAATCAGAGGTAATGCAGATGTACGTAAATAGCAGATACAACTGCGACACCAGGGAAGTGATGAAAAGAATTCAAGGTACTGTGGGAAAGCAGCATCATACATATATACATATACACACACACACATAATATATATATATATATATATATATAAAAAGTTGAATAATATATGGACAAAGTATACAATAAGTGGCACAATGAGAGAAACTATATTTCCACCACAAAGCACATCATCAACTTTTCGGTCACAGGCCTTCTTCAGGATGATATAACTACAAAATTTTGCAGTTATATCATCCTGAAGAAGGCCTGTGGCCGAAACGTTGATGATGTGCTACGTGGTGGAATTATAGTTTCTCTCAAAGTGCCACTTATTATATATATATATATATATATATATATATATATATATATATACATATGAAACACATAGACGACAAAACTGGGTGCATACAAAGACATCGATATCCACGGTTCTCCCTCGTTGCATTTTGCCATCGTTGCCCATCTTTCTTAGCAATTGGTAGTTCACAATGCATGTTTGTCTGTATACATTCTGTGCACACCAGAGGATCTCGCAGTGTGGCAAAATTTCCTACCCCTCGAAGTGGGGGGGGGGGGGCAGGAAAGGGCTTACTGCACACAACTCAGGCTTCCAACGGCACATTCAGGAGGCTTTCAAGTCCATACCTTCCATGTCGGTCGTATCGGTGGCGTCTGCGCGACAAATTATGACGTCACGACGCAAAAGGCTTACGTCACACAACGTATCGCGGCGATAGGTTGATATTACCTGACAATAGCGGCGCTCCACTTTGGTCACGTTTGCGGTAGATAAATTGAAATATTCCAAGTTATCTGTTGAGGAAGCGTGGTTTCTGTCTACACAGCCGTGATTGTGGATTGTGTTGTGGATTGTATTTCACTTATGAGGACATCATGGAGGACAACGAGTGGGCATTCCTGATTAACTTCCTGTTCTTGTGTCCGTCCGTCTGATGACATCAACAGCTTGCATGCAGTTCATTTGATCATCACCATAGAACCATGATCTTCGTCACGGTTGTGATGCTGCCTGACCATGGCTGGTGATCGCGAGGGGTCCTGTGGGTCTGGACCCCTCCCTAAGTTCCATACCCTGCTAATGTGAAATTGGCATCTTCCATATTCAATCTGAAAACATGTCCTGAGAATAGGAGCATGGGGCGGGAATGGCCGAGTGGTTATTGGGGTAAAAGCCGGGTTCGACTCTAGCGCCACTAGGACATCTCCCAATCCCTGTGGCCGTGGCTAAGTGCATAAATGTGTCGTGAACAAAAATAAAAAATAACAAGAATGGTGCATTAAAGATCTCCAGTCTTATGGGTGGTAGTCGAACAATTATGGGTGATTTATGACTGGTGCCATTGCAGTATCCGACTAAATTATTTCCAGGTAACGGCATTGTTTCAAGCCAACTCCAGTTTGAGGCCAATACCTTGAAATAATATTGTCGAATGCTTTGATGACACCACAATATTATCATAAATCCACATAATTGTCAATGACTCCCACCAATAAGACCTGAGATCTCTCTCCAAGCCAGGGGTGGGGTCCACGCCCTTATTTTCATGACATATTTTCAGATTGGATGTGGAAAATGACAAATTGGCGAAAGGCGATGCACATCGTCATTACGTGTGTGTGTGTTGCATAACCATTTTGCGTCGTGATGTCATAATCTGCCGCGGAGGCGAGAGACGTTGCAGGGAAAGCATCGACTTGAAAGCCTCACTCCATGGGCTGATACAGGAATTGCGATGGGATGGGTGGCACTCGTCTATGGGGGGGGGGAGCATTGATTGGACACATTTCTGGGGGATGTGCTCGAGCATCTCGGGGGCGCCATCAACGGAAAAAATAATAGATGAACTCGAGCGTTTAGGAGGGGAGCACTTTTTGTTCTGAGTGACGCACTCAACTAAAATCAACCAAAGGGCGGAGTGGAGGATGTACCCGAGTGTCCTGGAGGATTGTTATTTTGTATATTCAGAGTGATGACGAATCTTCAGTGATGACGAATATGGGGCGCCTGGTGCACCCGATACCGTCACTGGTATCCGTGTCAGCTTCCACCTCTACTGTCATATCCGTGGCGACGCCAACAGCACCGATGCCGCCAACGTCCCCGCCCGTCCCCACCCCTTCCCCCTCACCTGCCACGTCACCAAACCGCTCCACCGTGTTCGGAACGGGAAGAGGGCACGTTTTGTGTCAGGGCCCGCGTTCCCCGCCAGCCGGAAACCCGGCGGAAACAGCCGGCGGCGGCGCCCGTCTGACCTTGACGCGTGGCCTTGGCCCAGTTACCCACTGAACGTGACCTAGTTTGCTCATCGCTGCCGCCGGCCACCGCTGTTTTCGCAGCTTGGCGCGCGTTTTTACCGCGGATTATACGGAGCCCGGCTGGTACGTAGGCTCCAAGTTGTGACATCGCCTGTGCGCGTGTGTTTGCATCGGGTAAGGCAGCAGACTCCTGCGTGTGTGTTTGTATCGGGTAAGGCAGCAGACTCCTGCGTGTGTGTTTGTATCGGGTAAGGCAGCAGACTCCTGCGTGTGTGTTTGTATCGGGTAAGGCAGCAGACTCCTGCGTGTGTGTTTGTATCGGGTAAGGCAGCAGACTCCTGCGTGTGTGTTTGTATCGGGTAAGGCAGCAGACTCCTGCGTGTGTGTTTGTATCGGGTAAGGCAGCAGACTCCTGCGTGTGTGTTTGTATCGGGTAAGGCAGCGGACTACCACGCGTGTGTTAGGGGATGTGCCCTGCGTTTGTATTGGGTAAGGCAGCAGACTCCTGCGTGTGTGTTTGTATTGGGTAAGGCAGCAGACTCCCACGCGCGTGTGTGTGTATGGAAGGAGTAGGACAAGTTCTCGCGCGTGTTTTGCAACGGGCAAAGCAGAAGGCACTCACGTGCAAATTCAGGGGAATATGTGTAGAGGGCATGTGACGTCATGATTCATCGCCAAGCGCTTTTTAAAAAGGGTTTCAGCTTAGTTCCCTGATGAGGCGCTACACAGTGTAAATGAGCCTCGCTTAGGCTTTTCTCGAACCTTCCGACCAAAAATGGCTGGTGGCTATTCTCTAACCATTTCGTATCTGGTGAGTTGAAGGAAAACATGCATCGTGTTGCCTGTCACGATGGAAGTGTGATAGCTTCTGCTCTATATTTATGTATATATATATATATATATATATATATATATATATATATATATATATATATATATGCATATGTATATATAAGTATATATAAATTATATTTAGTATATATGCATATGAATATATCAGTATATATAATTATATATAAACAAATATTGCATATGCATATATAAGTATATATAATTATATATACTAATATATACATATGCATATTTATTTACTACCTATATATATAATATATATATATTATATATATATATATATATATATATATATATGGAGTGCGTACATCGTCAAATATCATCGAAAAGCGTGTTTTCAACTATAATAAGTCGAAGGGCATCAACGCGGCCATCAAAACGGCTATGGCATCGTTTCAACACCAAACGTCATCACCAATCGTTTAACAGTTATGTGGTCGAACTTTGCGCCAGAAAGTGGCGTCAGAGTCAGAATGTGCTCGATTAAAAAATGTCGACTTTCAGTAGACTAACATGTGACTCATAGATCTTGAGATCTGATTCGCCTCGCGACTCAAACAGACGGACAAAAATTTGAATCGATTCAGATCCGACTCATACTCATGAGCCATATGATTCAGTGTGCACTGCCCACGCATGATATTTGAATGAATGACTCATGAATCGACTCATTTTTTAGAAAGATGGGATTCATCTTACGACTCAAGATTTATCATTGGGAAAAGAATCGATTCAACTCGCGACTCATCTAAAAACGATTGATTCACGAGTCGATTGTCTCATTCATCAACTTGAGTCGAGCACAAGTCTGGTCAGAGTTGGTGACAGTTCCATAATCAAATTTAGCGTCAGTGCGATGCTTTCGCCGTTATGACGCACTTTGATTGATTGCAGTTATTGCTTCATTACCCTGGCTAAAGCTACCCAGAACTGGCTTCTTAATTGCTGACTATATTTCGCATATGTCGTTTTTGTTAGTTTGAGAAGTTAATCATCAGTGGACAATGTTCATGTGTGTCTATATTTGTCCACGCAATGTGTCTTGTTCCATTTTCTGGACTGAATGTTCTCCTTCTTTAATGGGACGCGAAGTGCCTATCAGATTATGGTCACCCACGCGGTAGTAGCGGGTGAAGATTTCACCTGACAAATTTTCTCATGAGCTAAAAAAAGAGGCGCAGGCTTTTTCCTCGTCGATGCTAGTTCGTGCATCCACAAACCCAAACATTAGATCGCGATTGGCTTGGGAAACTTGGCACGACAAAATAAAAAAGCATGGATGGCTCTGATAAGGCACTACAATACCCATATCATTAATTACGCGTGATTCTGGCTCTAACCATTACCTACTCGTCAATTGACTGTCGAAGTTCCTTCTAGTCCCTGTCTGCTCTTACAGATGCCTGCCTATTTCCTGAGCCTATGAGGACCCAGAGATACGGTGCAGAAGCGTATGCCTCATAGCGAACTTGTGCCGTGATAAGCGATTCAGATTTTGCACCTTTCACCCTGTGGCCTGGCAACAAGCCTGAGCTGGATAGCCTTGAAGATAAAATACTTGGGTTCTTTTATGACACACGCGGCTACTAGGCCGTAATGCGTCACGAGCTCCTCACGCCTTTACACTTCACATCACGGGCGTATTTTCTCAGAAAAAAGTAATTAATGCAGCTCCGGAGTTCAAGGTCATCGAAGGATCGGTGCTTGGGATATAAAGCCAAACAGCTGGCGATGAAATTCCCGGAAAAGTGGCCTGGAGGTTCCGGTGCAGTATTCCCATTGCACATGGGATATTCTCATTTTCGCCCAACAGTTAGAGTGCGACCGCTAGACCTCGTGGTGATAGCCCAATTCTGGTGGTGCGACCATCTTAACGGGAGCACCACCAGCCCACTGAGCATGACGTCACCAGATCTAAACCGGCCCGACTGCGCGGACGAATCCTAACGCTGACCTTGGCCGTGCAAATGGTGTGCCTTACATATTAATGCGTGATCCCGCTGATCAGACGCACAATGCTCAGCAGCTGTGCTCAGCAGCTGCCCAACAGCTGCAATGCTCAGCAGCCGCCCTGCACGAGACTGTGCTATGCGACTGCTGTTACCGCAATTTGTATTACTTGACAAGCCTCATTCTGCTTTCTGGGTGACCATATACGGACGAAGTAAAACTAGTTTTCTCCACCTGAGCGGCATAACATTTTTTTTTGTCGTGCGCGTTCGTGCATTTCCTCATGTTCTTGTTTGCATGCATATATTTTATTGCATATGATTATATATAGTATTATATATATATATGTATATATAATAATATATAAATATAAAAAATATATAATATAAATAAATATATATATATATATATATATATATATATATATATATATATATATATATATTGTGGACGTCGATGAACATTTATCTTGATTTAATCGTATATTTCCACAAGCCCGCGGCTGGAAGATGCACCAGTACGATTGTTGTACCCGCAACACAACCTCTTCTCAGAATTGCACAGCCTAGTCGATTTTGAGACATCAACCTTCCCTTACACACTGCGACACCTATATTGCTATCCTGTGTTAGCTTCATATTGACCCTGTGTTGACTCTGTGTTGTGGAACAGTTGTGTTGCTTGTGGTTCCATCTGTGTGCGAACCTAATTGCGAGGTCTACAGGCTTTGTCGGTGTTGAGAAACCAGGCACGGGAGCGCGGCTTTCAAGGGATGGTTGGGTGTGCCGAGCTAGGCTGAGCTGATCTGAGCTGTTCATTTGGAGAAATGCTGGAAGAACGCTCTCACAAAGTTCTCCATGCTAATACATGTAATTGTTTGATGAGCACTAGCGAACAGCAGGAGAGGAGAGTTAGGGAACTCCGCCTGTAGTTGGGAATGGACATTGCTATCAGGCGTAATGCTCTGCCATGCAATTTTCAACGGACGAATGGAACCTTTGTTCGGTGTCGTGGTGACATGTTCGCGAAATCTTCTGTGTCCATGTGATGGCGCTGCCAGTCAGTGGCATTGTTATAGGTGGCGCTGGCAGCACAGCACACCGAGTCACATGTGGCGCCATCTGCGATCTGGGCTTGTATCGCGGCTCAGTGAGTAGGCGGAGTCGCTCTCAGGGGGTGGGTGACCCGGTGACCCCTGTTCTTAGTGAAGGAAACACTTTTCGTTGGGCGTGATTTTGTATGCCTCCAATGTTGAATAAATTGCCAGAAATCTAAGTGTTTCGATTTGGACGATGGGAATTAGGTAACGGATATAGTTAGCCCATTTTCTTAGCAAAAGTATTGGTCTTGCCACTGGCCAGTTCCACCTTTGACAAAAACATTGGTGAACCTCTGTGAGTGTGAGTATGTGCCTACAGACGCGGGCGCGGTGTTGACAACAACCATAAATGTTGCCTTCAAGGTAGCGAGATCTGCATAAATTTAGAATGCAATCATCATATCCAAGACAGGGACGTTAGCAAAGGGGGCGGAGGGAGTGATTGCCTCACACCCCCCACCCAGGCTCCCATGGGTCTTGGGCGGTCCTGTTCGCGCCAGGAGCCCGGAAATAAGCCTCTATGGGATCGCCATGGCTGATATACAAAGCCCAACCAGAATTGTATGGCCGCCGAACCTTTCTGGGGTCCCTTGCAAACGTCTACGAGCCCCTGCGAACGTCTGGCCTTCACAAAGTTTGCGGGCGCCTGCGGGCGGACGCACACGGACCCTTGCGGAAGTCAACGGGCCCTTCGAACGTCTACGGGTCCACGCGAGCGTCCACGGGTCATTCATGCGAACTTTACCGACTCTTAAGGCTACGGGTCTTTACGAATGGCCCGTGGACGTTCGCTAAAGACCCGTAGCGCCCTCACGAAACGTCCGCGAGTCCTTACGAACTTGTACGGGCCATTGTGAATTCGTGCTGGTTCTTAATGATGCATCCTGGTCCTTACCATAGTTAGTTAGTTGTTTATTTGGGCTTTACGGTGCTTCGAGCAGGATTGATCATTCGCGCCCACTGGTTCTTTCCCTACGGAGTCTACGGGTCTTTACAGGCGAGCAGTTCCCACTCGGAGAATACTGAATCGACCCCAATGAAGTGTTGATCGCCTGCATTCAGATGCATGCTTAGGCCTTTAGCATTCCTGGTTATCAGTGGCAGGCTGATTTACAATTTGAGGTGGGAGGTGATGCCACGACCCAGACCTGAAATTGAGATTTTGAAATAAACATAAAACTCCATTTTGTAATGAAAAAGCGGCCCTCTTCGAGATGAAGTAACTGAAATCGGGGAGTTCTAAAATGTGTGGGGTAGTCCAGGGCTCCCTCACCATGTCCGTCCCTGTTCTGGACGATTACTGGCGACGGTCCTGATCCAAATCTGCTGCGTAATGTCAGCTCGCCAGCCGCTGCTCGCCCTTCACTTAACCTGCATGTAGCTACCCGGCGGTTCGCCAGAAAGTGCCAGCGCCAGCTCCAAGGATCGGGTTCGCCTTCCCGCCAGCATCATCAGCTGCAAGGATAGAGTAGGCCTCCTTGCAAGCATCGTCAGCTGCAAGGATAGAGTAGGTCTCCTCGCAAGCATCATCAGCTGCAAGGATAGAGTAGGCCTCCTCGCAAGCATCATCAGCTGCAAGGATAGAGTAGGCCTTCCGCAGCATCATCAGCTGCAAGGATAGAGTAGGCTTCTCGCAAGCATCATCAGCTGCAAGGATAGAGTAGGCCCCCAGCATCATCAGCTGCAAGGATCGGGTTCGCCTTCCCGCCAGCATCATCAGCTGCAAGGATCGGGTTCGCCTTCCCGTCAGCATCATCAGCTGCAAGGATAGAGTAGGCCTCTGCAGAATTTCGCTGCAAGGATAGAGTAGGCCTTCCCGCATCATCAGCTGCAAGGATAGAGTAGGCCTTCTCGCAAGCATCATCAGCTTGAGGAATCGGTTGGGTCTACCTGTCAGCCATTTATGTCCGTGTGTTCCTAAGCAATGTTTTGGGATCAAATTTTAATACATTTTTCTCCTGTAACATCTTGAGAAAGACGTTACCGTTGAAATGTTTTTTTTTCACCATAAAGTCTGAGTGTGCTTAGATTTCACTAGATATAGCTGTTCAACAATGACTATATTCGGAGCTTCTGGCATCAGCATAACCATAAATATGGTCATGTCTTCCCAGTTATAGTACGGGAATAGGTGAACACAAGTAACGAAACTTTGGGTGGAGGACGAAGGTGATGTGAGGCATTGCCTGGAAACTGTGCTGCACCTAATATCAAGCGATTGCACAAAGTGCTTGAGCGCTTAGAGCGTACTTATCAGTGGCTGCGTGTGTTTCTACGGCTAAGTACACATAATCAATGGCATTACGATTTCAACGTCATTTTTGGACACAATCAGGATATTTTACAGATTAAAAAAAAGCACATCCGTTTTTCTTTCGTTGCGCGCTGACTCCAGGCGATTTGTGCAAGAAGCATGTATCTAATGCAATGTTTAAATTTCGATATATTCGCGCGCTTGTCAGCTACGTCGGCAATGATTGTCACAGGGCGTTTGTGTGCTTGGATTTGCTTCTCCGGAATCAATTTGATCAATTTGAAGGATTCCGTGGGTGACTAATAGCAGTGACCTAGTTTGTCCAACCATCTATTTGCGAATGCAAACATTTATGCTTCTGCTTCTCCTTCTCATGTGGGTGGAAATTTTAGCACTTTCCAACAGTATTTTGAAGGAATGATGCTATCAAAGGCGGTACCACGGGACGATATTTTATGGAGAAAAGCTTTTCCGCTCTTGTCCATTTTAAGTACTCACTGTGTGTATGTGTGTGTGTATGTGTGTGTGTGTGTGTGTGTGTATCGGATCATGAGGACAGCTCCTTCCCCGACCCCTAAATCCGCCACCGAATGCATGTTTTATCGATCAAGTGCTCTTTGTCAAAGGTTCCAAATCAGGCACGGGGTTAAGATGATGCGAGTCTTTGGTCACCAGTGGGTGTCTCCAATTTACTTCCTTTTACATACCCATCCACCCCTCATTTACCCATCCGCCCTTCTCTCACCTCGCACGTCTCAAAACAGCACGGACATTTAGTGGCGTCATCTTCAGAAACATGAGAGCCCTCCTGACGACCTTGTCTTGCCTTTGGAAACGAGCGCTACTTGTGTTCATCCGGGACGCATCCATAATTTTCCAAAGGTTGGACCCGACGACAAAAAAGTGATGAAACATAGAAACCTTTCGGCGCTTCAAGGGCGCCGAAAATTTCCGGTTTTGTACGGTGAAAATTTCCAAATTTATCGTTAGACGTAGTGCACTTTAGTTTCTGAAGGGGGAGGGGGCTGGGATGCCCCCTCTTGGCTACGCCTGTGATGTTTATTGTTCGTTGTGTGCACAATTTATGGAACTTGCTTTCATAACTAAGATTATTTTGAGTGTCTTTCGCTTTCTATCTCATGTTTGGCGAATATCTCGTACTTAGTTTGGGCACTGCTTGCCTGCGGCTCCTCTAAGATGTCCTCTATTGCTCAGTAGGTTCGTCGCATTAGCGCTTCCACTTTCCAGCAAATTCCTTATGCATGGTTTAACACGCGCACTGGAGGGGGGTGGGGGCGAAATCCGCCCACCCCTCCGTTTTTCGTAAATAACTCCAGATTTTACCGGCCGATATACGCCATTGTTTGTGTACCTGCCAATAAATGACCGGCGCGTTGTTTGAAGTAAGAAAAATGAAGAAAAAAACATTTCGAGTTAGGGGTCGCTAAAGTCAAAATAAATTCATCAGGGCCAGATCACAAATATCGGCGCTGATGCGCTTCCCGTATATTAGCAAAAAGGAAGTGTTCTTGGCAAAACTGGCGACTTTTTATGTACATTGTCATGCTACATTGTTCCAGAGTCATGTCAAGTCACTGAGGTCAAATCAGGTCGAGTTCATAACAGGCTAACACACGCCCTAGAGGGGGTATGGCGAAATCTGCCAATCCTTCCGATTTTCATACATAACTCCATATTGTACCGGCCGATATACGCCAATTTTTCGCGTACCTGCTTCGAAATGACCGGCGCATTGTGTAAAGCAAGAAAAATGGAAATCTGCCGAGAAGTTTTCAAGTTAGGGGCCGTTAAAATAAAAAACAATTCGCAGCGCCAGACCACAAAAATCGGCGCTGATGCGCTTCCCGTATATTGGCAATAGGGAGGTGTTCTTGACAACACTAGCGACTTGTTTGATGCATATTGTTATGCTATATAATTTAGAAGTCATGTTAGGTCGCCGAGGTTAAGTCAGGTCAAGTTCATGATAGGCTAATGGAACCAAACTTGGTCAACTGGAATGTGTCATAAATGCAAATGACTGTCATGCGATTGATGTCACTTTACATGTTACTCCCTATACATCCCGAAATCTACTGTTTGTCATTGTGTGCCTAAGCGTTTCCATACTTTATTCATGTATTTCACTCCTTTCTTTGCGAAGCCGATTGTGCCGAGCCGCCCAACGGAGCAGTCGGGATGGGAGCCCGGTTCCGGTAACTGGAGCAGGCAATGACCTAATAAAGTGCTCCTATATAGGTGACCTGAGGTCAAATGGAGGATCTGACATCTGGATTGCATCATTAGTAATGTCCAAAATATCATTAATGCCAATTTTGGAGCACTTAAACACAACCACAGCGATCCATAACAATGACAAGCCAAGCCACACAAAACCAGAAAATTTTGTTATTTTGACCTCATTCGACCTTGAAGGTCCTTGACCTAAGCTCATGAAACTCGCACACAATAGAGTTCACTATCGTGCCCATCCACCCTGCACCCTGTGATTTCGTTGCTCTAGCCTTCATAGGAGCTGAGATCTTAGGGGAGGGGGGGCGGAATCCAGCCCCCCTCCAGTGCGCGTTATTTTCAGAGGCCCTCCAGGGAGCGTGTTAAGCCATTCAAACGGCTATTAATCGTAAGTTTGCAAACGGAACACAGCATTCCGACCCTCACAAAATTAGGCACACTCAAAGGTGGTAAGGGTGCTGGGGCCAGGCTCTCCTAAGCAACTAAAAATACATTAGATGGAACAGGATAGTTTGATATTTTCACAACGCAAGACCAGAAATATTCGGTGCAAGAAAATCGGTCTCTTTTTGATGGCATTGACGAGTCAGACTTCGCAAAAAATCGGATGGGGTTCCTAAAAATCGCGTGGAGACCAGAAAGCTCGCGTCGCGTTCCCACCATCATTCGGCTGGGCCAGAACAATCGCGCCGTAAACCCACAAAAATAACTCACAACATGCCATTCCCTGACTGCAATACTCAGCCAGTCTGACCGGGCCAGTTATCGCGCACATACCACATCGTGATGTAGCCTCTGCACGGGATTCGTCACCATAGGACCAGCCCCTCAGGTGTGGGCGGAGCCTGAGGGCGGGGCGGGGCCGGCAGACCGGCACTCACACGAACACGACTCGAGCATTGCCGGTGAAGTAAAATGAATGTCTCACAGGATCACACAAAAACCACGAGAGCGCAAAGTATCAATCCAGTGTGCAATCACGCCCAAGTGTCAAGTGCTTCGCCCTGGCAACCATCTCGGGGACAAGTAGCCTAGGGGTAAGTTGCTCGTCTCACAATCGAAAGGTTGTAGGTTCGAGTCTCACCTGTCGCTACTCTTCGCCCGCGACCAATCGGCGTGAGAGATTGGCGACGCGGCATGGCTCAACGGTCGATGTGTCGTAAAACCAATAACCAACCAACCTGGCAACTATCTCGATTGCATCTCATGTAGTTTCCGGTATACAAGATGGTTTGACGTCGCTCAGCGTACGGTACCATTGCGTTTGCTATGCACTGCGCATCGTGCCTTCTTGGCCGTCCGTTAGCAAAACGGTCTCATTTTGTTTTTCGTCGCACGGTGGCACGGTGAGAATGTTTCGGAAGCATCTGGAGACCGCGCGCGCCGCTGACCGCTGGTGGGCTGCGTGTCGCGAGCTTCCTCCCAAGGCTGGTAAAAAGGGGTCACTTTTTGTTGCCAGGTTCGTCAGCTTCGTGACGTCAGAGGAGACGGACGGCCGAGCTCCGCGGGCGGCCGCACCCTGACGTCACCGCATAGTGACGTCACGATGTCATTGCTCGCGCGGAAGGTCGGACGGAAGGACATCGGCTGGCGAGAACATTACGCTTCAGTTGGAGCAACGGGAGCCGCCGATGTTCGACACAGTGGGCAAAGACCGCACTTCGACAAAGGCGAAATGTGGACACAAAGCACACTTTGTGTTTCCACTGTAAAACGAATTATGCAAATTCAGTTAGAAGTGCAACCCGTGTCTACCTATTCACATACATGTATATGAATAAACGCCCATACACACAGACACATACATACACACACACACACACGCACACACATTATACATATATCATATCATATATATATATATATATATATATTTATAACATAAATATATATATACAATATATATATATATATATATATATATATATATATATATATATATATATATATATATATATATATATATATATATATATACATATATTTACATACAGGGGTCCCGCCGAACGTTTGGGTCCCCATTGTGATTCTCAAGAACCCCCGGCACGACTTTTTTTTCGGCCCGCAGCGTGATTTTCAGGGTTAAAGCGCGAACCTTTGAGGACCTAGCATAATATTCAGGGGACCGTCTTTTTGTGGCTCCATCGTGGTTTTCAAGGACCCGGCATTACTTTTTTTTGTGCTCCCATGGTGATTTTGAGGACCTGGTCCGACTTTTTTTGGGACTCAGCGTGGTTATCAGGGGACCCGTCCCGATCTTTTGGAACCCAGCATTATTTTGAGGGCTTTTCCAGTCTTTTTGGGCCTGTTGTCATTTTGGGGCCCCGGCGAGACTTTTTGGCTTCCAGCGTTATTTCCAGGTGCCCGGCGCGACCTTTTAAGGCCTTAGGGCGATTTTAGGTGGCTCTGGTAGGACTGATCGGTGTCCAGCACCACGTTCTGTGGCCCCATCGGTATTTTCAGGGGACCCACCTTTGGAGACAGCGTCATTTTGGGGTCCCGGAAGGATTGTCGAGGCCCCCAATTTGATTTTCATGGGCATTGGTGGGATTTCGGGCCTCTGGTGTCATTTTAATGGACCCTGCACGACGTTTAGAGGCCCCGATGCGATTTGTATGGGCCCTGGTGCGATTATTGGGGACACCAGCAGGATTTTTTTTTGTTCGGGAGCCTGACGCTATTTTTCCGAACCTCGGCGCGATTGTTAAGGGCGCACAATCTCTCAGGGGAGGGGGGACTGCTCCAGTGACCCCTTCGGTAGGCAACTGCGCGTGCCCCAATGATTTTATAGCTTATCAATGACGTTTATGGAGTACATCGCACAAGATCGACTTTCATATGCCTATTCAACTGCTTGCACCACAAGTAGTGTTCAGGGACATACGCCCTGAAATTGACCTAAATTCATTCCATCATCTTCGGGGTTCTTAATTCTCAGCCCGGGCGTACACGTAACTGGACGATGAAAAGTTTCGATAGTAGTCTCCGTTGTAATTCAGTGTTTTAGCACCATTGATATCGTCATTGAATAGATTTTGGGATCAGAGTCTCTACTTAGCAGGCATGATTATATATACCATGAGTCCACCATCTGACCGAACCATTTCTGTTGAACATGATTTGAATTAAATGTTTAACGTGATTAAATGTTTAATTAAATGAACCATTTCTGTTGAACATGATTTGAATTATATGTTTCACCTGCTGTCAGTGCCACTACGCAGTCACCCAGCTGAAAATCCACCCCGGGTCAGTCTTCATGCTCGTCATGCACATTCTCAGGCCGCACGCCAAGCATCACTCGTCACTGGTCACATCGCTCTTCATATCACTCCTCATGTGACCTTTTCAGGTCGCATCACGTGCGCCTAATCCTCTCGGGGGTTCTGAAATTCTAAGGCGTTTTCGGACATGAAGTTCATATACTAGTGTGTGGACTTCATTATTGTATCTATGCTACCATAATAAAGGATGGAAATAAGTATTTTGCTATGTTGTATGCTAGCATCATATGCCCAAACTGATCTCAATCGTACAGGCCATGGGTATCGTGGTGAATGTATGCTGAATGCCAAACAAAACCCTTTGAAATGTGGAAATGTGTACGTTCATGTAAATATATTAACAATCAAAGAACCACGGTGGAACTCTCAAGTACGAATGTATTTTGGTACTGGCTGGTACCTGCATGACCTGCTGTATAATATTTTCCTAACATAATGTAAGGTGTGAATATCCACACATATGTGGCATTACATGAATTCCTGAATTAGTTGCATTGTTGTAAGGCTAAGTCCAAGTATGCATGACTTTAAAAGTTAAGTGTTATGATGTGATTTGTGCAGATTTGACTTAGTTATAGATTGCAGGGAGTTTTCCCATATTCACATGTGTGCATATTGCTTTTTAGGAAGTTTAAATGTCTGAAAAGTGGGTGGGCCAGCTACCACACACCTTGTTGCCACCCTCACACTTTTAAAAGTGGGTGGGCCATGGCTCCGGCCACCTGTTCCTACACCTAAGGGGAGGGGCCCCATAGCAACCAAAATACACAATATCAAACGAGAAACTTAAAGATTTTCACCACTCAAATCCTAGATTTCTGGCGTCCGAAGCGCGATGATAGACTATATCTGCTTCTTCGCATTTTTATCTGTTCTGCCCGCACACCCCTAAGAAAATCCTGGCTGTGCCACTGCCTGCCGGCCGGTGTGTTTCACTTCTGCCCTCAAGTACTGTCTAGTGCCCGGTGCTGCCCAGTCCTGCGCTATGTTCTGTGTGCTGGGCTCTGTCTCCCTATGTGCAGGCACCGACGAGACCCCGCGAAGTGACGGCCGCCAAGGCTAGCGAAGTGACGGCCCTCGCCCTCCCCTCCTCGCCATTTGGCCGCCGGGCCGCCGGGACCAGCAGCCGGGAACTTTCGAACGGCCCCCGTCGCCTCCCCACCGCTCCGCAGTCCCCCCTCCATGTGGGGCGCCGAGGTCGGGCTTACCTGGAGAGCAGCTGAATAAAAACGCAAATAAACGGAGGGGTGCCGGTCAAGTACGTGTGCCCCCGGCGGCGACGGCAGGTATCTGCAGGTTCAGGCGGGGTGGGGCGGGTCACGTGCCGACGCGAGGGGAGGGAGGGGAGGAGGACGAAGAGAAATGACTGCCGAGTCATCGTCTGAGTTCCATAGCCGCTGTCTGCGTCATGAATTTCGCCATGCGATTTGGTGGCGATATACTTTCCACACTCTACTTTCCTGATGGACATAGGCGACCGATTCGGCCAGCTCCTCTGCACTTAATCAAGGAATGGCCAGGAAGTACACGGAGGTGATCTGGATCTGGAGGCTGTCATTGGCTGTGAACATTTTCCAAAGTTCACAATTTCCAATGTTCATGATTTCCAAATTGGAAGTGCATTTCAACACAGCTCAGAAAAGAGGCGTTCATATGTTCCAAAGTTCGGCATTTGTAAATTGGAAGTTAAGTTCGAAGGCATGGAAGTTAGCTGCCAGTTTAGAAATTAACTCTCAAAAGTCGGAAGGTTAGGTTAGATTAGGCTATGCTAGGTTAATGAACTTCCAAAAATATCCGGGATATTTTTATAAGTTCATTTCCAATTTTTGGAAGTTTACTTCCAATTTGGAAGCGAATTTCCAAGTTGTAAATTATGGACTTGGGCACAAATGAACGCGCCCTATCTGGGCTGTTTTGAAAATTGACCTTCAACATTTGCAAGTTTACTTCCAATTTGGAAACTATGAACGTTGAAAATTGTGAACTTTGGAATAGATGATACGCCTCCTCTGGATCGAAGTGGTGACGCGTTTCCCTTTCAGAAATGGCGCCATCGGCTGCTGGTGGATCACTGGATCACTGGATCAATGGATCACTGATCTGATTAGTTTTGGCGGCAGCTTCAATCGTCCAGCTACGCCTGACCCTTGGTACGTCCACAGTCCACGAGTCGGCTCGTTGCACTTGGCTCCCAGGAAATAATCTTCCTCGCAGAGGGGATACAGGGGGTCAAAGAAGCCACGCCCCCTGCATCCTCTCACCTCTCAGCTCACCTCTCCCAACCGAAAGAGACTCGAATTTTGCCGATATTTTCCACTCAGTTAACGAATATATCAAGAGATAAATGTGGTCTGATCATACCCGGCGAATGGTTTGATGGCGAACGGACGGCGACATCATACCCTGTTCAGATTTGATGTTTTTATCGGATATTTTATATTTGTCCCCCCTTCAAACCCAGGCTTCTGCATCCGCCCTTGTCCTCGCGTTCATGTTGCATTTTTCAAGTTAAGTAAAATTAGAGTTTGGAAAAGTAAAATACGTTCTCTGGAACAGAGCTGGCTGAAAACTCGCCAACCAAAAAATACACAATCAGAAGTGATTTGTATGGGCCCTGGTGCGGTGTATCAGGCCGGTGGTTTGCGTCGGCATCACATCGCATATTTCGAGAATAGACTGCAAAATTTCCCCTTCAACCGTAAATGTGCCAATATTCGGCAATGTGTTCAAAATCTGGAGTTATACACTTGCTGTTGGCACTGTTGCTGTTGGCTGTTAGCACGCACCGAGGCTGTTCATCATCGAATCGCAAGTTCAAAATTGGCCTGCATGTGGTTCTGGGAGCATGTGAAGCCAGGGCCGGATAGGAACACTGGTTCATGTGCCCTCGTCCCTTATGGAAATGTGGCGCTTCTCCGACCGGGAACATGCGCTCCTTCGGAGACTCGAGTGCACCCTTCCCCGCTGGATATACGTTTTTCAGCAAAAAGGTGCTACTTCATTATACCCGGGTGGACCCTCCCCACTTCTCCCGTCCCTCCTGTCAACGGATTTTCAGTCGAAGAGGCCCCTGTGACGCAGTTTCCCCAGGCTGTGTGTTCGCCATTCGCTGTTGATGGTTGTCCGACGGAAAAAGCCATCTCTCAACCGTCATCAGATGAAGGGACGATCAGCCGTTCTCCTGACATCCCTCATCAGAAGAAGGGACGATCAGCCGTTCTCCTGACAACCCTCATCAGATGAAGGAACGGACAGCTGGTCTTCTGAAATCCCTCATCAGAAGAAGGGACGATCAGCCGTTCTCCTGACAACCCTCATCAGATGAAGGAACGGACAGCTGGTCTCCTGCCAACCCTCATCAGATGAAGGAACGGATAGCCGGTCTCCTGACAACCCTCATCAGATGAAGGAACGGACAGCCATCTCCTGACAACCCTCATCAGATGAAGGAACGGACAGCTGGTCTCCTGCCGATCCCCCATCAGATGAAGGCACGACCAGCCGTTCTTCCCGTTCTTTCCGCCCCTTCGCCGTCGTTCACGCTGTCCACAGGTGCACAAAAACAGTACCGAGCTGCAGAGCGGAGGAGGGGTGGGAATTGAACTTCAGTGAGGTGTACTGGCTGGTCCACAGAGCGGGCTGCGACCTGGGCTACTCCCAATTAAGTGGAGCCAGAAAATTGGCAAACCAGAATTGAGATGATTTGCTTTCCAATAATTATTGGAAAGCAAATCATCTCAATTGATTATAATCTATGACGTGAGATTGTTTTCAATCTGGTTGAATCTGAGCCAGCTTTGAGGATGTGCGAAACTTCGAGGTGGTGCAGCGGCCTAATGATGGGTGTTTGAGGACGGGCGACTCTCGTAGTGCAGCGGCCTAATTATGTATGGTTGAGGACGTGCAACACTTCAACGTAGAACTGCGGCTTAATAATCGATGCTTGAGAACGTGCGACACCTTAACATAGCGCAGCGCCACGGTGATCGATGTTTGAGTACCTGCGTCACCTTAACATAGTGCAGCGACCTATGCTCGATGCTTGAGGACGTGCGACACTTTAGCTTTGTGCGGCGGCCTATGGTCGTTGTTTGAAGATGCGTGACACTTGAACATAGTGCGGCGGCCTATGTTCGATGTTAAATTGACCGCAGTTCAGTTCGCCGAGTAGGTAGAAAGCTGGCATTCAAGCCGTCCCTGGCCTGCGCCAGCTTTTGCTGCGCCTGGCGTACTCTACCGGCCCTCGACGACCTAGCCGTCGTATTTCACCGACAAGTGACGTGTGTGTGTGTGAGTGAGTGAATTTTGCCAGCCTGCCACCGTGTGGTGATATCGGCTGGTGACAAATGAGTGTGTGTGTCTCTGTGTTTGGCCAGCCTGCCACCGTGTGGTGATACAAATGACGCAGACACGGCCGTTTGTTGTGTGGGCACGCCTGCATGCGCATGCGCAGTGCAGTGGCTGGCATTGCGTCATTCGAGCTTGGTTGCAATTGCATGTTGCACGACCCCGGCCGGCCCTGAGTGGGGCTCAGCAGGTACAACTGCAGGCTGCATCACTGAGTGTGTGCCGGATATGGCGCGGGCGCCATTGCCCTCTCGGAGCCCCCCTGCCGTATCGACCCCCTGCCGTCTCGGGGCCCCCTGCCGTCTCGAGGCCCCCTGCCGTCTCGGGCCCCCCTGCCGTATCGGGCCCCCTGCCGTCTCGAGGCCCCCTGCCGTCTCGGGCCCCCTGCCGTCTCGGGGCCCCCTGCCGTCTCGGGCCCCCTGCCGTCTCGGGCCCCCCTGCCGTCTCGGGGTCCCCTGCCGTCTCGGGGTCCCCTGCCGTCTCGGGGTCCCCTGCCGTCTCGGGCCCCCTGCCGTCTCGGGCCCCCTGCCGTCTCGGGCCCCCCTGCCGTCTCGGGGTCCCCTGCCGTCTCGGGCCCCCTGCGTCTGGGGCCCCGCCGTCTCGGGGGGCCCCTGTCGTATCGGGGCCCCCACCGGCAGGTGCTTCTCTACAAGCCAACGCAACTCTACTCATCTCTACGCCTCAAACTTCAAGACGGCTCAGCTCTGCCTCGACACACCTCAACAAGCCAGCTTTATTCTTCTTCGCTCCATCTCATCCTCACAACGATATTGCTCATTCCCGTTCACCCCGACCAAAAACAAGCAGAACTATCTAACACCAACAAACGCACACCCGAAAACAGCTGACATCACCACGCGGTGGCGGACTGACGAGCACAATCACACATACTGGGGGGGGGGGGCTTAGGGGCGCATCGACTGCAGTGGTCATGCAGCACACATACTGGTGTTTCTGACTCTTGGAGGCGATGCCCATGGTGGAGAAAGTGGCAGATTGGTGGTGGGGCTGAATGCACAAGGGAATGGGTGACGTCAATTTGGTTGAAGGAGCCCACCTCCTATTCTCTCATGTTAAGAGAGCAAAAAGTAGCAAGCAAGAACGAGAAGGAAGAAGTTGTTTGGTTCATGGCAATGGTGGCTGGGCTCAGGCTCCACAAAAAACTTTAGGAGCGGAGGCACAGCCAAGGGGTTGCTGCGAGAACTCCCCTCCCCCTCTTTAGCGCCGAAAAATATATTAGACAAAATGATAAATTATAAGATATTTACCGCGCAAAATGCACAATTTTCGGCCGTATGCCTTCCTTATTTCATCACATTGGGGGAGGGGGGGGGGGAGTTGGGAAGGGGGCCTTAGGAAAATCCTCACCGCACCACTGGTACGAAGCTTCACCACTGAATATACCACTCCCTTCTCCTCTTCGCCGTGCTCAGCACACAGAGGTCAAAGGTCGTACATCCTGGGTCAGGGGTCAAGCACTGGGGGCGAGGCGTCCAACGCTGTCGCCTAGGCGTTGGCGTTGGACCTAGGCTACAGGACGTCTAGTGCGATCGAAGTCACCAAGCTGTCCCGAAGAACATTGGCCACATCTGGATGCCAGTGTATCAACATCACCGGTGTTTCTGACTCTTGGAGGCGATGCCCATGGTGGAGGAAGTGGCAGATTGGTGGTGGGGCCGAATGCATAAGGGAATGGGTGACGTCAATTTGGTTGAAGGAGCCCACCTCCTATTCTCTCATGTTAAGAGAGCAAAAAGTAGCAAGCAAGAACAAGAAGGAAGAAGTTGTTCGGGTCACGGCAAAGGTGGCTGGGCTCAGGCTGGGCTCAGGCTCCACAAAAACTTTAGGAGCGGAGGCACAGCCAAGGGGTTGGTGCGAGAACTCCCTCCCCCTTTAGCGCCGAAAAATATATTAGACAAAACGATAAATTTTAAGATATTTACCGCGCGGAATGGACAATTTTCGGCCGTATGCCTTCCTTATTTCATCAAATTTTGGGGGGGTGGGAAGGGGGCCTTAGGAAAATCCTCACCGCACCACTGGTACGAAGCTTCACCACTGAATATACCACTCCCTTCTCCTCTTCGCCGTGCTCAGCACACAGAGGTCAAAGGTCGTACATCCTGGGTCAGGGGTCAAGCACTGGGGGCGAGGCGTCCAACGCTGTCGCCTAGGCGTTGGCGTTGGACCTAGGCTACAGGACGTCTAGTGCGATCGAAGTCACCAAGCTGTCCCGAAGAACATTGGCCACATCTGGATGCCAGTGTATCAACATCACCTTCAGCCAGGTCGGCATCACCTTATCGAGGATCGTGCGGGATTAAGTCGTGGACGTGTTGTTCTGCCGCCGAGTCTTTAAGCATTCATTGTTTAGGTCTCACTTCGCTGAATCATTGGCTTCATCTCACACAAGGTTCTTACCTGTTGGTGATCTACCAAAAGGCAAGCAAACAAACAAACAATATATTCCAGTATGAAAAATCGCAAGGACCATTTTACCAAGGATCCTTCAAGGCTTATAAACTGCATACGAATTCCAGGGACACACCTATTCCTAACTGCTGCCGACGCGCACGGCGCAAAATCACGAGGCGTGGCGGCCAGTCACGAGACATGACGTCACTCGCCGAGGCATGACGTCATGCCGATGATCACACCAACGCGTCGTGACATGCCATTCCGGGCTCATGGTGATGACTCAGGGCGGGTGGTATAATTTGCATCACAAATGGCTTGGCGATCGGTCTGGGCGCATCAGTATTCTGCAAAGGGATACTGTTTCCTATCACACCTACGTACCATTGGAGTCACAAATAGCTTGGAAGTCAGGCTGAGCGTCCTGGCACCTTAATATCCTCGATAGGTATACTGTTTCCCACCACACCAATACCTATGCATTATACTCCGGCGCCAGACGTCAAGCCTGACTGCCAAGCTACTTGTGACCGTAGATCTTCTGAAAATAGATCTTCTGAAAGTAGGTCTTATGAGCCTCACCATTTGTGACGCCAATAGTGCACAGGTGGGAAAGCGACGGTGAACCCTACGACCCGACGTCAGGCCGAGGCAGCAGGAGTTGAGCGGGGTCGCGGTATTGTCAACGAACTCGGCGCCCCGTCACGTGACAACTTATTGGTTGTTTAATACAACGAAGAATGGCTCTTAAGTGCTCCTGGGTTTTAGACATTGCGTGAGACGAAAGGTACGACCCTCAATATACCAGGAGGTGCTGAGTTTACATCAAAAGTAGCGTTAGGGATTATGCTATATTACTCAACGTTTCGGCCAGGGGCCATCGTCAGGAGTCAAATTGGTCAAATTGGCTTGCCTTTTGGTAGATCACCAACAGGTAAGAACCTTGTGTGAGATGAAGCTGAAATGACTCCTGACGATGACCCCTGGCCGAAACGTTAGGTAATACAGCATAATCCCTAGCGCTACTTTTGATGTAAACTCAGCACCTCCTGGTATATTGAGGGTCGTACATTCCGTCTCACGCAGTGACAGCTTATCGGTTGACATTCTCCTCCCTGACCGAATCAGATTGCTATCTACAAGGGTTAGGACCGGTAGCTTTAGAGTTCATTTCGGCCGGCTTGCGTGATGTTCGGCGCTGAGTTATCAAAGATGAATCAAGAGTTACCGACGTTTGTCAGGTGGAAAACGCATGGAGGCACACACAGACACCGGTATAACTGACAGGCACATAGGACACACACAAACATACACGCATTACGGGGATCGAGTGAGTAGTTCTAGATGGATGAATAGGATGTTGCTGGATATTTACTTTGAAATTTAGGACGAGGTATTGGTTGGAGTGCTCAGTATCTTTTTGTCCAGGTTTATGATGTCTTCCCTTTGTTGGCATAGATATACTTATATGCTTTATATATATATGAATATATATACATATGCATATATATATGTATACATATACATATATATATTAATATATATGTATATATATAAATGAATACAGGTTAAATTCTCATTTATATTCGCGCATATTTTTATATTATATACATTCATTTTCATAAACTTATATATGTAGGCTTAAATATAGATAGGTTAGATTCAGGCCCCATGCTTAGGCCACAGGGGCCCAACCAGATGACCCCTGCGGCTCTTATTAAGTCTGAACACTTTATGACTTATGACATTGCATTGAACTAAATAAGCAAATCAACGCACCATGCAACGCCGACCAATCTACCAATGGCGGCTCCTCGCTATGCAATACAGCATCGCGAAGCCACCCCTGAGACTAGGACAATGGTACATCGGGGGGGGGGGGGCTTAGGGGCGCATCGACTGCAGTGGTCATGCAGCACAATGGTACATCGATTACGGGAAGCGCTGGGCAGGTCTGGTCGGGTCCCCGTGGATGAGGAAGTGGCCCGGCACGCCACCCTACTGCTACAACCAGACCATGCGCCACCTGTCCACGTCCAGACAGACTACCTGTCCATGTGACCAGACTACCCATGTGAATCCTGACCCTGTCCAGACTACCTGTCCATGTGACCAGACTACCTGTCCAGACTACCTGTCCATGTGACCAGACTACCTGTCCATGTGACCAGACTACCTGTCCAGACTACCTGTCCATGTGACCAGACTACCTGTCCATGTTACCAGACCCCGCACCACCTGTCCAGACAGGGTGTCCAAACTCGCCTAGTTAGGAGTCAGATGCGAACAAAAACAACTTTGTCTCTGGAAGTTGTGATGGGTAGTGCAGATGGAACCGTATTCTGGTGATTCCTCAGCTAGAAATAGGCCGAAATTCCGACTTTGATGGCTATATTTCTCAGGATTTGGAAGCTGTGCCGAGTTGAAGTTGAATTTGCGTTCATTCCTCGACGCCTAAAACAGTGAGTAGGAACAGAACATGCCCTGTTGGCAAACGAGTTGGAACACAATGTGTCCAGCTTGTTGGCCAACGTTTTCTGGTATGACGTATCTGGTATGGTATGACGGTATCTGGTATGGCATGATGGTACCTGGTATGGTATGACGGTATCTGGTATGACATGACGATATCTGGTATGACGGTATATGGTATGGTATGACGGTATCTGGTATGGTATGACGGTATCTGGTATGACGGTATCTGGTATGGTATGACAGTATCTGGCATGACGGTATCTGCTTGTCGGCCAACGTTTCCTGGTATCTGGTATAACGGTCATGGCGTCAAATCAACATCGCCAAGATCCTTGGCATACTCGCCTCACCTGATGCCTACTGCGCCGGTTCCAACGCCACCTCGAATCTGGCAAACATCTGGCAACATTCGGAGAAGCACAGCGACGTCCTCCGCAGCGTCCCGGTGTGTGTGCATCTCAGGCACATCCGAGTCGGGTGAACGGCCACCGGCACTGTCACGGCATCCCGGCCCCACCTGATGTCTACTGCGCGGGTTCCAACTCCACCTGGACATCTGGCTACATTCGGAGAAGCACGGCGACGTCCTGCGAAGTGTCGCGGTGTGTGTGTATCTCAGGTGACATCCGAGTCGGGTGAACGGCCACAAGCACCGTCACGGCTGCCCAGGCGCTCGGTCACGGTCAATGCCACGTGGCGACCACGCCCCCTGTGGTCTCGCCTGTCCCGGAGGTTCCGCAGCTAGAAATAGGCCGAAATTTCGACCTCGATGGCTATATTCCTCATGATTTTGAAGCTGTGCCGAGATGAAGTTGAATTTGCGTGCATTCCTCGACGCCTAAAACAGTGAGTAGGAACAGAGCATGCCCTGTTGGCAAACGAGTTGGAGCGCAATGTGCCCAGCTTGTTGGCCAACGTTTTCTGGTATGACGGTATCTGGTATGGTATGACGGTATCTGGTATGGCATGACGATATCTGGTATGACGGTATATGGTATGGTATGACGGTATCTGGTATGGTATGACGGTATCTGGTATGGCATAATGGTACCTGGTATGGTATGACGGTATCTGGTATGACATGACGATATCTGGTATGACGGTATATGGTATGGTATGACGGTATCTGGTATGGTATGACAGTATCTGGCATGACGGTATCTGCTTGTCGGCCAACGTTTCCTGGTATCTGGTATAACGGTCATGGCGTCAAATCAACATCGCCAAGAGCCTTGGCATACTCGCCTCACCTGATGCCTACTGCGCCGGTTCCAACGCCACCTCGAATCTGGCAAACATCTGGCAACATTCGGAGAAGCACGGCGTCGTCCTGCGAAGTGTCCCGGTGTGTGTGTATCTCGGGCGACATCCGAGTCGGGTGAACGGCCACCGGCACTGTCACGGCATCCCGGCCCCACCTGATGTCTACTGCGCGGGTTCCAACTCCACCTGGACATCTGGCTACATTCGGAGAAGCACGGCGTCGTCCTGCGAAGTGTCCCGGTGTGTGTGTATCTCGGGCGACATCCGAGTCGGGTGAACGGCCACCAGCACCGTCACGGCTGCGCCAGGCGGGTCTCGGTCACGGTCAATGCCACCGCGGGCGACCACCGGGCCCGCCTGTCGGTCTCGCCTGTCCTCAGAGATGCGCCTTTGGAGGTGTCGCACAGCTATGGCGTAGCGTTGCGCATGAGTGTTTTACATACTTTTCAGAGGGAAAGTACCTTCTCGATATTACCTTTTCCACGTTTTTAATATAATATAATTCATACTTTTAGCATGTGACCCTATGAAGTATGTCTCAATCCATTTGACTAGCCCACTGCCTCCATGTGCATGTGCCCCGCCCCTGGTAATTTCCAGAGATCAATGCCTCCGGCATACGTACTACGAAACAACGAACATGATTTGCCCGTCCTCAATGCTAATGATGGAGCTATCTCTTACTATTTTTGCGTTATTGGTTCCCAGCTGCTGAATAAAATTATTTGTGCTTACCAATAGCCGGCAGCAGCAATTTCCTGTTGCTATATCGCTGGCCATTTAGACATTGGTACTGCATGCGTTCCAGTTAGTGAAGGTCTAGGCGTGAGAACCGCGTAATGATATACCATTTTATGACCGCGAGAACACCTTGCTCTGTCTCTAGAACGACAAAGTGAAGAAGTCGTCTACTTGTGTCTGGGTTAGATAGGAGCATCGCAACATGGGAAGAGCAGAGGTCCAGGCTTGAAGCAACTGAATTCAAGATATTGACGGCGAGAAAAAAAAAGTCGAGGGTTCAGAAACAGATGCCGAAATCCGAGTTATATGCGTTAAGTGTGTGTGTGTGGGGGGGGGACGGAATGCGTCACAGTCTTGCCGCTCAAGCTGGGAATCGCTCCTCGTCGCCGGCGTCGGGGACCTCACCTGGAGCCGGAAAGTAGTGACGTCACTGATCAGGGCAGCTGCGTTCCGCTTCACCGAGTCGGAGGCGGAGACGGCCGATCCGGTCCACAGTGGGACCTGTTCACACACCGCCAACGGCTTGATAAATGGGAAGTGGGGTCTTCCGATACGGTCCGAGTGGGGGCGAGTCAGATTTCTATGGGGCACGCCGGTCGGGCTGCCGAAACAATCGGGCTCCCGAAACAATCGCGCGGACGTGGGACGGCCAGAAGGAAGCGCAGCGGATCCATGCGTGGGAAAGAGCTCGACCCGTCTCGACACGGTTGTCTGCCCGATGGAAATAGCAGGATTTGGCGGGTTTCCTGCGGGAAAATTGCCGGGGAACATCACCACAGGGTTTTTATTGCTGGCATCGCCGTGCGCAGGGGTCAGGGGTGGTCTTGACGGTGGCCGTGGCACCTCCACTTGGCAGTGAAACGTTGCCGTTTTGCTGGGCGTGGCGAAGCGTGTATCGTTGACGTATTATCAACACCTTTTACCCACTGGCAACGCACCGATATGTCGAGTTATTCAATAACATATTTTATTGAGCTTTCCAGATTTTCGGTTTCTATTGCTTATTTCAAACCACACGGAAATTACTCACCATGTTTCGTTGTACACCTTGAACCGTGTGTGTAAATTTAGCCAGCCTGCCACCGGGTGACAGCTGGTCACCTTGAACCCTAACGATCGAATTCCCCAGATGGCACCTTGCGCAGGATTCCGGTGTCCCGCTGACAAACTACCCTACAAACGCTCTTTGGATCGGCTAGGTTGTCTCATGTCCATGGTGAAGCGAAAGGACTTCTACTGATGTTTGTGTGTTGTGCTGTTTGTGTTCGCTTCATCTTGGCGGACCTTCGCCAGTACGGTGGACTACGAGCATCTTTAGGCTTTCTTTAGGCTTATCTTTGGGCTTTCTACCCACGAAAACCGACGCTCGTCACCGTACCACCGCTTACGGGGCATCCTAAGCCGACCATATAGAGCGACAAATTTCACATTTCACGTGAGGGCACTAAGCTGTGGCATAAGTATCAGCGCATTTGTTAATATGAGGTCACGGATCGGTGATGTAGGTGTCCGGGAGTCTTCATCGAGGTCGCAAATGGTCGGCTATTTTCTTGAATCATTCACCCTGGATGGTGAATGTTGGGTGTGGCAGATAAGGGGCGACTCAGCCTGCTTCATTGTGGTAGGTAACGGACGGCTCAGCCGACGAAGGCCATTGATCGCTTTCAGGTCATTCGAGCTTATTGGGCAGAAATTGCCACAGGTGATGTTTGTTCTGGCTGATGAGTCACTCTGGATGGTGCCACGGAGTTTGACGTCCGTTTTACATCCTGAATAGTATCCAATTATATTTTTGGACCCTGATCGAGCGTTTCCAGCACAAAGTCAACATTTTGTCTCGTCTGAGTCCTAAATTATGTGGGTAAAAGGAACAAATCTCACTTTATTAGCATCCCGAGATAATGTGGTCGATATTGTGACTAACGTATGCTGAATCCGGTGATTTTTTTTCTCACAAATGACGATTAAACGTTAATATTCTTGCTTTCTGCAATACAATGAGCCGTAAGCTGAGCTGGAGGGTCGACTAGTAATGCGAGGTATATACATCTACTAAGGATCTCGAGATCTGCCCACACGCAGTACGCTCATGTGCTTCCTGTCTCGAGTGGGTTGTCTTGCCGTCCCTGAGTGGTGCTAGCGCCGCGTTAGCACCAGTGCATTGCAGTCTCCCGCTCTCCGGTCGGGCCACCAGGTGGTCAGACCGGGCTAGGCGCTGATTGGCTGTCGATAACAGACGCGGTGGATTTTGTTCTCGATTTCTATCAGGTGTGCCAGAACAAGGCTCTAGCGAGCAGGATTGCGGCAGATGTCGCTCCCGCTGGCGCGGAACTGTCCCAAAGTGGAGGGAGGGGAGGGAGGCAGGGAGCCATTTTGAAGTCGATTCTTTTATTCAGAATCCATACGGTCAAGGTTGAAGGAGGAGCGCTGTCTCCCCCCACGCCCCACGCGGGCCCCTCGCCTTTGCTTGTTTGCCGTGAGCTGCCGCTGGATTTCAGATTAGGGGGCTTCAAAAAGGGACAAGATAAAGCTACCGAGGTGGGAGAGCTACCGAATGTCGGGCTTAAGGTGATGCCCCCCCCCCCCTACCTCAATATGGCCCGATTCAGAGCAATATTGGCTGCTTCTATTGACGATTTTCTGATAAACTAGAAACAATGTAGATGGAAGATACTCTGTGAATCACAAGCTCAAGTCCTAAGCCGTCCAAATCCAATAAGTTATTAAAATGTACGCGGTAATGTTTCCACTTTCCCCCACCCGGAAATCGGACGTTCTGGACCGGTCTCTGAGCGAACGGGGATCCTCCTGTGCTCAATAATGCAGGCGTGCCTCACTTATCGTGACGATGATGCCTGTGGCGCGTCACCGCCACCTTCGCCCAACACCGTCACGTCTCTCCGCCGCTCTCCCGCACGTCCCCCCTCTGCCTCGTTCTCTCCCCTGTCCGCCGTTAATAACGGCGCCCCGCCAGTGGAGGAATTCATCGGCGGCGGGAACGGAGGGGAGCGACCTGCATCGTGGCGCTGGCGGCGCCGAGTCTCCCCGACTGGGGGCGCTGCCGGCGGTGGGGCGGGGGCGGGGCGGGGGCGGGGGCGGGGGAGGAGTCCCTGGAGGCCGGCTCCCCTCGGCTGGCCACGGACTATTATGTCGCCCTCCGCGCGCGCGGCGGCGTGGCATTACCATTGTAAACGGCGCCGCCCGAAGTGGTCACGTGGCCTCTCATCGAGCGCTGATTGGTCCTGAATGGCGACAGCCAAAACCAATTGAAATACTCTTTCGCAAAACGCTGTGATAGTCATTTGGCACGCGCGGTGATCGAGGCGGCTCTAAAACTCCGGTCGGTGCCGATCAGGGGCAGGAGCGACGGGAAAAGTGGAGGATCAATTTCCAGGATGAGGGGGCATTTCAGCGGAGAGGCCCACCAACTGAGAAAATATACTAAGGGAGACGCTTACTCGAGTGCCACCCTGTGGGCACTTCTTGTACCCAGAGCAACGTCTTCGTCTAAAAATGTCAAGGGGTGCACTCGACATGCTGTACTGGGCTCTCCTGTCCCACCAGAGATGCACCTCTGGACAGAAGGAGCGCCACCGAAAGGTGGGAAGGACCAGGAGGTGTTGTTTTATATACTTTTGAGGAAGCAGGTGCCCACTCAATATTGGCTTCCCCCCCAAAATAATCCTATGTAGTATGCTGCGATCCTATGAAGTGTGCCCCGAAATCAACATGGGCCTGCCCTTTGCCTTCGTGCATTTCACCCCTCCCACCAATCATTTTCATAAATCATCACCCGTGGGAACGACCAATCCCGCCACTCCCACCCCATATTCGCCAACGACGCCTACGGTGTTGATGGTCACCAACGCGAGCTGTCTTCTTGCAGCTCCTGTGAGTGTCGCCAGCGTGTGCGGACGTGAAGCGTGAAGTGTGTGATGTCGCCCTCGCTGGCTGACGGGCCGGATATTGGCCTGTCCGCCGCATTGTGCGCGCTGTGATCCACCGCCCAGATGTGCCGATAGTTGCTCGGGCGATGGTTGCTCGGGCGATAGTTGCTCGGGCGATAGTTGCCCGGGCGATAGTTGCCCGGCCGATAGTTGCTCGGGCGATAGTTGCTCGGGCGGTGTTGTTGGGATGTTGCCCGGGCGATAGTTGCGGCGGTAGTTGCGGGCGATAGTTGCTCGGGCGATAGTTGCCCGGGCGGTAGTTGCTCGGCCGATAGTTGCTCGGCCGATAGTTGCTCGGGCGATAGTTGCTCGGGCGGTAGTTGTTCGGGCGATAGTTGCCCGGGCGATAGTTGCTCGGGCGATATTGCTCGGGCATAGTTGCTCGGGCGATAGTTGCTCGGGCGATGGTTGCTCGGGCGATAGTTGCTCGGGCGATAGTTGCTCGGGCGATAGTTGCTCGGGCGATAGTTGCTCGGGCGGTAGTTGCTCGGGCGATAGTTGCTCGGGCGATAGTTGCTCGGGCGATAGTTGCTCGGGCGGTAGTTGCTCGGGCGATAGTTGCTCGGGCGATAGTTGCTCGGGCGATAGTTGCTCGGGCGATAGTTGCTCGGCCGATAGTTGCTCGGGCGATAGTTGCTCGGGCGATAGTTGCTTGGGCGATAGTTGCTCGGGCGATAGTTGCTCGGGCGATAGTTGCTCGGGCGGTAGTTGCTCAGGCGATAGTTGCTCGGGCGATAGTTGCTCGGGCGATAGTTTCGGGCGATAGTTGCTCGGGCGATAGTTGCTCGGCCGATAGTTGCTCGGGCGATAGTTGCTCGGGCGATGTTGCTCGGGCGATACTTGCTGGGCGATGTTGCTCGGGCATAGTTGCTCGGGCGGTAGTTGTTCGGGCGATAGTTGCTCGGGCGATAGTGCTCGGGCGGTAGTTGCTCGGGCGATAGTTGCCCGGGCGATAGTTGCTCGGGCGGTAGTTGCTCGGGCGATAGTTGCTCGGGCGGTAGTTGCTCGGCCGATAGTTGCTCGGGCGATAGTTGCTCGGGCGATAGTTGCTCGGGCGATAGTTGCTCGGGCGATAGTTGCTCGGGCGATAGTTGCTCGGGCGATAGTTGCTCGGGCGGTAGTTGCTCGGGCGGTAGTTGCTCGGGCGATAGTTGCTCGGGCGGTAGTTGCTCGGGCGATAGTTGCCCGGACGATAGTTGCTCGGGCGGTAGTTGCTCGGGCGATAGTTGCTCGGGCGATAGTTGCTCGGCCTGCTCTACTAGAAGGGCGCCACGTTGTGTATGATGCTTCTTGCCAGGGGCGGATCCAGTCGTCCGGTTTCTGGAGGAATGTACAAATCACCATACATTTTATTTTTAAAATGTTCATTATATTTTGTTCATTTCATTAAAAAATATTGTTTTAATTTTAAAATGTTCATTTTATTTGAATACTTCATCACATGATCTTTTGATTAGCACAATATATTCCACTTGAAATAATTATAGTTCTTCCACCATTTGAGAAGAAAGACGAATTTTCCTCAAATTGGTGTCAACGCTTGTCTCCCCCGAATGAACCCATGTCCCTTGCCGGGCGTATTCAAATGTATAGGTCGTATGTAATTTGTGCATGGCTATTTGTCCTGGTTCTTGCCATATCCCTCAGACATCTGTGACATCAGCAGGGGCGCAGCCAGGATTTTGTTAAGGGGCCGAACCGAAACATGTCATTGAATAACTTTTGAGATTTTTCACTACTTGAAAGTTCTTGCTTGATCTAGTGTATTTTTGGCTGTTAGGGGGGGGTCGGGTCCCAGACCCATTGGCTCCGCCCGTGGCCACTGGCGTGGATTTGTTCTGCATTGCATCCTATAGGTACACCCTATGGGCAATGGAATAATTAAAAACTACCAAAAAAAAAAAAAAAAAAAAATAAAAATAATTTTTTTTTTTTCTTTGTTTGGAAATTTTTTTGAAAAACCCCTTAAGGGTCAAAACGGAGAAAAAACGAAAATGCTGTCACGTTCGTGCAGTGAAGACAGGACGACATTGCACATACTGACACAGTGGACGTCCACTGAAAGGTCGGCCTGCCACCAGCACTGGACATCTCACATGAAGCCCGGATCCATTTACTTATTTTCAAGACATATTTGCAACTTGAATAGGGAAAATGACAGCTTGATATGTCTGATGCTGAAAAGCCATGACTATGGAGAACTCAATATACGACTATGACCATGACTATGATATTAGCATGGTACCATGGTGTTCAGCCCCCCCCCCCCACGACCTACCCTGGATCTTCAGTCACGCCTGTCAGCAGACCTTCCCATGCGATGTCACGCCTCACGCTATTCACCCCTCTGCCGCTACCGCTGTCAAGCTGAAGAAGACCCTTCGGTTATTTACGACGTGCACTTGGCTGCCGGACAGGGGCGGATCCAGGAATTTTGATCGCGGGGTGCGACTCGTCTGGATGAACGCCACTAATTGGCAGTATTTTATTCGGGAGGGCAGGGGTACAGGGAGGGCATTCGAGTACCCTGAAGCGACGCATTTTCTTGTCAGAGGAGCGCCTTCGGCCGAAAAACCAAAACCAAGGCTGGAGATAGAGGGGGGGGGGGGAGGGCACCTGTGCACTGGAGCGTCCTGGAGGGGCTCTCGAGCTGTTCTGGTTCTGCTCGCCACAGGGGTGCCGCCTTTCCACTGGGCGGAGCGGGGGATTGGGGGTGGGTGGCGGGAGGGGGGGAGAGGGGGGGGGGCGGCACACATTCGCTACGGCTGCCTCCAGTCACCTGTCCGCAGATCCCGCCGACTTCATCAGGCGTCGAACGTCCTACCGACCAAGGTGTCGAACGTCCTCCAGATTAAGTCGTCGAACACCCTACCGACTAAGGTGTCGAACTCCCTATCGACTAATTCGTCGAACGCCCTACCGTCTAAATCATCGAACGCCCTACCGACTAAGGTGTCGAACGCCCTACCGACTAAGTCGTCGAACGCCCTACCGACTAAGTCGTCGAACGCCCTACCGACTAAGTTGTCGAACGCCCTACCGACTAAGCGTCGAACACCCTACAGAATAAGCCGTCGAAAGTCCGACTGACTAAGTCGTCGAACGCCCTACCGACTAAGTCGTCGAACGCCCTGCCGATTAGGCGTCGAACGCCCTGGCCCCAACCGCCGCCGCCGGTCGGGGCGGCGCGCCATGGGGGGGGACCACACCCGTGACCCCCAGCAGGGCGGCGCGCCGGGCGACCTTCCAAGGTCCAGCAGCCCGGCCCGACCTGTTTGTCCACCACACAGCAGACTGGTCCCACTGGTCTGGCCAGACGCCGTCCGTTGTGCTCCGGTCGTCAACCTCCGGCCAGTAGGTGCGGCCGGGTCCGCTCTCGGAGCGGAAGGGTGCCGTCCACCTCCAGCCTGGGCAGACACGATGTTCTTTAACTTTAGCCCTGACAGACAGCTATTGTTTAACTTTAGCCCTCACAGACACGATATTGTGCAACTTTAGCCCTGACAGACACGATATTGCTTAATTTTAGCCCTGCCAGACACGATATTGTCCACCTCTTCTCACGGCAAACACAATATGACCCTGGCCCTGACAGACACGATATTGTCCACCTCTTCTCACGGCAAACACAATATGACCCTGACCCTGACAGACACAATATTGTGCAACTTTATCCCTGAGAGACACGATATTGTTTGACTTTAGCCCTGACAGACACGATATTGTCCACCTCTGCCCACGGCAGACACGATATTGTCCACCTCTAACTTGCTTAGGAACGATGCTGTGCACCTCTAACCGTAGAAGACATGACATTGTCAATCTCTAACCTGTGCAAGCTTCCTGTTGTCTGCCCCTAGCCACAGGAGACACGATATTGTCAATCTACAGGGGCGCAGCTTTCTTAAGGGGCTCGACGAAAACAAATGTGAGGAAACAGATCGTTTTTGGCGCGCGTGGCACCCCGAAAATGTCTGGATGCGGGCCCCCAGCATCGGAGTGGCTGAGCCTCTGTCTATCTCTGACCTCATTACCTTTGACCTCGCAGACACTATGCCGTTCGCCTCTAACCACGCCACGAGAGTCATTGTTCACACCAAGCCACAGTCAGTCGGCCATCGTCCACATCTAACTCTAGGGGACTGCGAGACGTCCACTCCACTCTGTGGCAGACTGCGTGATATCCACTCTGTGGCAGACTGCGTGATGTCCACTCCACTCTGTGGCAGACTGCGTGATGTCCACTCCACTCTGTGGCAGACAGCGTGATATCCACTCCACTCTGTGGCAGACTGCGTGATATCCACTCCACTCTGTGGCAGACTGCGTGATATCCACTCCACTCTGTGGCAGACTGCGTGATGTCCACTCCACTCTGTGGCAGACTGCGTGATGTCCACTCCACTATGTGGCAGACTGCGTACCACTCCACTCTGTGCAGACTTCGTGATGTCCACCCCACTCTGTGGCAGACTTCGTGATGTCCACTCCACTCTGTGGCAGACTCGGACACTCAACCGCCACTCCACTCTGTGGCAGACTGCGTCCACTCCACTCTGTGGCAGACTGCGTGATATCCACTCCACTCTGTGGCAGACTGCGTGACGTCCACTCCACTCTGTGGCAGACAGCGTGATGTCCACTCCACTCTGTGGCAGACAGCGTGATGTCCACTCCACTCTGTGGCAGACTGCGTGATATCCACTCCACTCTGTGGCAGACTGCGTGATGTCCACTCCACTCTGTGGCAGACTGCGTGATATCCACTCCACTCTGTGGCAGACAGCGTGATATCCACTCCACTATGTGGTAGACAGCGTGATATCCACTCCACTCTATGGCAGACTGCGTGATATCCACTCCACTCTATGGCAGACTGCGTGATATCCACTCCACTCTGTGGCAGACAGCGTGATATCCACTCCACTATGTAGCAGACTGCGAGACGTCCACTCCACTCTGTGGCAGACTGTGTGATATCCACTCCACTATGTGGCAGTCTGCGAGACATCCACTCCACTCTGTGGCAGGCAGCGTGATGTCCACTCCACTATGTGGCAGACTGCGTGATGTCCACTCCACTCTGTGGCAGACTGCGTGATATCCACTCCACTCTGTGGCAGACTGCGTGATGTCCACTCCACTCTGTGGCAGACTGCGTGATGTCCACTCCACTTTGTGGTAGACAGCGTGATATCCACTCTGTGGCAGACTGCGTGATATCCACTCCACTCTGTGGCAGACTGCGTGATGTCCACTCCACTCTGTGGCAGACTGCGTGATGTCCACTCCACTCTGTGGCAGACTGCGTGATATCCACTCCACTCTGTGGCAGACTGCGTGATGTCCACTCCACTCTGTGGCAGACTGCTTGATATCCACTCCACTCTGTGGCAGACTGTGTGATGTCCACTCCACTCTGTGGCAGACTGCGTGATGTCCACTCCACTCTGTGGCAGACTGTGTAATGTCCACTCCACTCTGTGGCAGACTGTGTAATGTCCACTCCACTCTGTGGCAGACTGCGATACGTCCACTCCACTCTGTGGCAGACTGCGTGAAGTCCACTCCACTATGTGTGAGACTCCGTGATTTCCACTCCACTCTATGGCAGACTGGTTGCGTTCCACCGACCATCAGTGGCTATCGGCAGAAAAGTTCGCCCAGAGATGAAAAACCTTGGAAACTTCCACAAACGAGAGAATAATATCACCTTTGACCTTCCACCAGCCTGGCTTCCCTTTTACTCCTGTTTGCACTGTCATGAATTATGTGCGAGGCTTTGCAATGCTATTGGTGTTGCAAAGATCTAATTCAACTACGACTTTTTTCAGGTAACAGCGTACATCTAATGCTAAGTTGTGACATTTATTGCCATTGCATTGGTAGAGTCAGTAATATGCATGTACCTAGCAATTAATCTGCCTTGGTGCACTTTGAAATATTTCTCTTTTGGCGCTTAGTACACCATGTAGATTTAAAACGAGCTTGATCTCCTCTGCAAGTTCTGAGAGTGACTACTGGTGTTTTGCGATCATAAGGAGGGCAATCAAGACACTATGTTGCGGCAATACCAATCTATTGATTACTGTTGCGCGGCAATACCAAACGTGCCGGGCTCCACCACTGATCAATGGTACTCTTTGCCAATACTTGAAGCATTATGATGAATTGCACATCATATAAAATGCAATAATTCTAAGTAATTTAACTGTCGGTCTGAATGACGACCATTTTATTTGAACCTACCATGTTAGGCATGTGGCTAATTGATCCGACTTCATTCGGAGAATAGAGAAACCTGAGGTTATGGAGACGAGAAACCAATCAAAGCAACATATTTTCCCCGAAAAAAAGAGAAATTCACAGTATTACAGACGTAGATATCAAGCAAATATTCCACACGACTCTGAAATCAACATCAAACTTAAATTAAAAGCAGAATTTGAACGATGAGCGCCTTCGACCGTCGTGACCGCACGATGAACTGGTGGCCTTCCGCAATCTAAGCAGATAAATTAGCTTAAGTAATAGTTACATTATTATTGTTTGAATATCACTGGGGAAGCCCATGCCAAACTATACCGAAAACTATGAGCACATATTGCTCGTCTTTTGTGCGCCGCGGTGAGAGTCTGGTATTTGAAAGAACGTTGTGAGTATCCCCGGGGACTTGACCGCGGGTACAAATAGATTTAGTACAATGCGCAGCTAACCATAACCTGTTCCGAGAGTCATAACCATAACCATAGACATAGCCATTGTCGTAGACATTGACATAGCTGTAGCGATAACCATAACCACAACCATAACCATAAACATAACCATAACCATAGCTATAGCCATAGCCATAGCCGTGGCCATAGCCGTAGCCATAGCCGTGGCCATAGCCGTGGCCATAGCCGTGGCCATAACCATAGCCATAGCCATAGCGATAGCCGTGGCCATGGCTATAGAGCCATAGCCGCAGACATAGACAGCCATAACCTTAGCCAGGAACAAATTCCGGCAACAGCACTGCATTTTAAGGCTAGGAACTCAACAACCGAGTAAATTAATTGAACTTAAAGTTTGACAAATCGAAAGCACCTTCGGAATCGCGAGAGAGCTAGGAAAAGGTTACTTACTTTATTAGAAATGTGCATCTGGCTAAACACTCGCATTGATGTCAAGAAGCATACAACCAGCCAAAAAGAAAATGGCGTCAACAAAATTAAGAATGGATACGATGAACACAACACATTTTGCGAACGGGCTGCAAATGTGGGAACAAAGCAAGCTTTCGGCGAGACGTGCATCAGAACAAAGAAGTCCCGAGTGATTCCTAGTATCTCTGGCGACCGCCAGCACGGAGAGAACAAAGTCTCGCCGAGTGCGTACGTCTCAAATTCCGCCGACACGACCGCCAGAAAACACAACATCAAAGGCAACGTCGCCACGCGGGGTGGCTCCAAATGGCCTCTCTCCTACACCCGCGTGGGATTTGTACACATTTGGTATTGCGGCCGACGAAAATGGCCTTTATAATCTGGCACACCTCAAAGCCCACAACTGACATACATATATATATATATATATATATATATATATATATATATATATATATATATATATATATATATATATATATATATATATATATATATATATATATATATATATATATATATATATATATATATATATATATATATATGTGTGTGTGTGTGTGTGTGTGGGTGGGTGGGTGTGGGTTTGGGTGGGTGTGTGTGAATAACGTTTTTGGTCTAAAGCGTAGTTGTACAATAAATTTGATGGCCATTAGAGCTATATAGATCATAAGATCTACAATATAACTATGTTGTCTGAGCTCAACGTTTCATTTCATTGCGCAACACCTTCACGGGCAGAAAATAGTAAAACAAAGGCAATACAGGAGCATAGAGTTGCGTAACATTCATAACTTGAAAACACACGGATGCAAGCCGAAGCACGATCGGTTTCATTTCTCAATCACTCCCGCCAGCTTAAACCAATGGTGCGACTTTTAACGGAAAAGATGAGGCCATGGTATATATGTTCAGGCGCTGTTTATGTATGTCAATTGTACAGAGACTCCATAATGTGGAGATAAACGATCGAACTACCACGGGACAAGATTGAAACGTCGTTACTTGTGAAGTATATGTCACACTCAAACGGGTGTTCTCTGACCGGTGACAGGTCGGGGTTGCAGAGGTCTCCATGAGTGCGGTCCGATCTTCCCAAATGTTGTTGTACACTACAGTGTAGAACACACAGGGTATATCCCATGTACGATGCCTCACACGAAGCACAACTGAAGCAATATACTACTAAGGATGAACAACATTTATGAATCCTGTCCTTATATCGAAAAAGAAGCCTATGTTGAAACAATTAACTAAGATAATCTTGGGACTTTTACGTTGACAACTTTGACAGGAATCGAACAAGACCAGATTTCACACTTCCAGACTGTTGTTCGTGAAAGAGAAGAACGAAACACTTGTGCAGTTTGGAAACCGTATGCATGCGAGTTTTCCTAATGAGCATGGAATCGAGGATTTTTTTAATGTAAAAGTGTATCAGGTGGGTTTGGAAAGCAGAACACATTTAAAAGCTGTCCGATACATTGTAGTTTAATGTGAAAGTAGGCATAGGATGAGCTTAGGCTGAACATCCTGAAGATGGAAGAGCAGATAACACAGCTATTGATGGAGCGAGTGATGACGCTAAAGAAGTTGGTTCCCAGTCCCGAGAAGATGGGCCAAAGATAAACAGATGTACAAAGATGCCTCGCTGCTTTGTGATTAGGACGTCCAAGAAGGGGATACATCCGTTGACTTCTTGTTTTTTTGTGAAATTGATGTTCGGGTGCTGACCATTCATGTAACGCTTAAATTGACCAACATGCTTCGCGTTCACGAAAGGGTAGGAGGCAGGCATCGACATAGCGGCGGTAAAAGATAGGCTTTAGTTCAGGGGGACATGCATCAAACCACCTCTTTCCTGGAAGCCCATGAAATTGTTTATATATATATATATATATATATATATATATATATATATATATATATATATATATATATATATATATATATATATATATATATGTATCTATACATATATGTATATATTATATGCATACATAGTATGTGAAGGAGATAAGAAATACCATACAAGTTACACAGAAATGACCTAAAACTCACAGCTGACGTGGATATATATATATATATAATATGTATATATTCCTACGTGAGTCTGTGAAGAAGGTAAGAAATGGCACACATATTACACAGAAATGGCCATAGTTATGTAAACGTTCGGCTGTTCGGTGTTCATCACTGAGTCCGGGGAAAAGTATCTGAACTAAAACCTTGAAGTACGAAGACCTCGGAGAGTTGTGTCCGTGGAGGTGCCCGCTTCACCTCATCCACAACGGTTCAGTCCTTCGCAAATGTCAGAGGTGGCAATTCACACTCACGTTTACGTTCATGTTCACGTTCACGTTCATTTTCATGTTCATGTTCATGTTCATGTTCATGTTCAAGTTACGTTATGTTCATGTTCATGTTCATGTTCATGTTCACGTTCATGTTCATGTTCATGTTCATGTTCATGTTCATGTTCATGTTCATGTTCATGTTCATGTTCATGTTCATGTTCACGTTCACGTTCATTTTCATGTTCATGTTCAAGTTCAAGTATACGTTAATGTTCATGTTCACGTTCACGTTCATGTTCATGTTCATGTTCATGTTCATGTTCATGTTCATGTTCATGTTCACATTCACGTTCATAAATGCACCTGGGCCTGCAGTCGCAGGAATGAATACAGAGAAATACAGAGGAAGGAGGACACTGGAGCCATTGCGCTCCATCTTCTCTTGGAAAAGTGGAGTCCTTCTGACTGGGAAAAGCTCCAGCGCAGGAAAGGTTCCGGAGGGAGGCTCCGGTGTAACCTCCTGCCCCTCGCCTGCCCCACCAACTTATTTTTTTGCCGAGGGCGATTCGGACGAATATGCGCCACCTTGAGAGAAAACGACACCCTCCTGAGAGAAAAAGACAGCTCTATATTGTGTTCAAGTGCATCACCCCCCCCCTCCGCTCAACGAATTTTGAGCCGAACGTGCCCCTCCATGGACTTTCGCAGCGGCGCACTTCCGGGAAATGGTGCCCTTCCAGTCACCTCCCATGAAGACTTCTGGATCCGCTCCTGCCCAGGCATTGTCTGGCCTCCTCACAAGTGCTACCCGGCGCCTCGCTCCGGCTTCCTCCCTCCCTCCCTGGTGGCATCTCTCATCTCAAAATGCCATTACGCCGCCGGCGCAGCCCGGCACAGGATGGCCGCGCACGGCACAGGATAGCCGCCCGGCCTCTCGACGCCAGCCGACCGAAGGCGACCGCGTGGGGGTCAACGCCCGTTCTGGGCCGCCCCGGGCGGCGCCGAGACGGCCCGCGACGCGGCTAAAGCGGGCATCGCCGCTTCAGGAAGTGCCCCGGGCGGGCCGGTCGCAGTGCGCATGCGCAGAAGGTGGATGCGCTGCGCTGGCTGCGGGCTGCGGTCTCGTGGCCGGGTGCTGGTGCTGGAGGCGGTGTTGTGGGTGTGTCTGGAGCGGAGGGCGTTCCCCTCGAGCCCGATAGCGATCGACATCTACATCGCGAGAGGACACAGCGATGGCCCTCGAATGAGACCATGTGGAGTCTTCAAAGGTCACTTTGCCCATTGTGAAGGCAATTGGAGCCCTTCATTAGCACCTATTTGATGCCACATACGTATGCACTATTTGAGCGTTTGCAAACCGCTGATATTGGTACCATTTGAGTGTCCGCACCATTCACAGGCAAACTGATGCAAGCACTCGTGTCTGGATGCACGAAATACATGTCCAGAAGGCACAAATCCTACACTTCTCGCGGTCAACCCTCCAGCTCTCTATTTCACTTTCTGCGCTCAATATTCGAAGTCGTTGCATGTCTGCCTTACCTCCACCGCCGTACGGTAATATTTTGTGGCGCATCGGCAGACCCCCCACACCCCCTCCCCTCTAGGCGCTACGCAGTGGATAGCCGACACTGTGCATTTATGTGGTGTCCCTAATTTGGCAATTATGAACTGCACCACAACTTAATTTATCAACTTTAACTCGATCTTTTCGATCCACTTCTGACAACTCGGAACGTTGTTAGAAAGGAGCCGATTTTTTTGCTGGAAAGGATGATGTTCTGGATGACAACATCCAGGACATCCAGGACATCCAGGATATGCATCGAATCCTGTCACGTGACCATAGGCGTCGCTACTGCATGTGTATGTGTGTGTGTGGGGGGGAGAAATTGGTTAATGGTATAAGCCACCTGGCATATGAGGAAGCCTGAAAGAAACCTGGCATATATTTTCACATTGATATAGAAGGCTGAGAGGAGATCTCATCGAGGTCTTTAAATATGTTCATGGTCAAGAGAAGGGATATCTGAGAGAAATGTTTGAAATGTAACAGAACTGATGCAATCAGAGGTCATCATTTCAAAATTCAAGTTAATAACAGCAGGTCAGGGTTAAGACAGGCTCATACAGCACTGGAACTAGCTGCCAGAAACCATTATCAGCAGCAGCACATTGAACATCATTAAAACAGCACAATCATTATAAGAACAGAGGGCTTGCTTTTCAGTATGTCAGAGAGGGCTGATGAACGGATTTTGTTCGAAACTGGTTGAGTGTCCAGAGTGCAACCAAGAAGGGCCCTTGTGGCCCATAGTTGCACTGATCTTTTACGTCTTTATGTGTTTATGTGTGGACAGAATCGACGAAAGCCTCATCCATTCAAAACCGACGATGACCGAACGCGTGGCAGGTAGGTTTAATTCTTGCAAAATGGACGGATCAGCAGGTGCAAAAGTAATACAATAAATGTATGAGGAATTGTTTACAAAAAATGTGTTTGGTCCTGTGTGACACTTTGTAACCACACAGTGTTACAAAGGGGACACTGTGCCCGGAGCAAAAATACCTAAACTGAACAAATATCGAATTGCCTTCTACTAGTCCTCCTGAAGCTTGAATGACCAAATATTAGTATAGGTCAATCACAAGACTCCTACTTCTTATCCGTTCTTTTACCACGAGATGGTTCTAGAACAGTGAAGATATGAACGTTTTAAATACTCGAAGCCGGCTCGAAATTGCACCTGAACATCTACGCGCTCAAACTAAACTCTCGGATGTGCGCGATCCAGCCAACGTCAACGACTGACGCGAAACTGAAAATGAAGGGAGAGAGAGAGAGAGAGACAGAGAGACAGAGAGACAGAGAGACAGAGAGACAGAGAGACAGAGAGACAGAGAGACAGAGAGACAGAGAGACAGAGAGACAGAGAGACAGAGAGACAGAGAGACAGAGAGACAGAGAGACAGAGAGACAGAGAGACAGAGAGACAGAGAGACAGAGACAGAGAGAGACAGAGAGACAGAGAGACAGAGAGACAGAGAGAAGAAGACAGAGAGACAGAGAGACAGAGAGACAGAGAGACAGAGAGAAGAACAGAGAGACAGAGAGACAGAGAGACAGAGAGACAGAGAGACAGAGAGACAGAGAGACAGAGAGACAGAGAGACAGAGAGACAGAGAGACAGAGAGACAGAGAGACAGAGAGACAGAGAGACAGAGAGACAGAGAGAGACAGAGAGACAGAGAGACAGAGAGACAGAGAGACAGAGAGACAGAGAGACAGAGAGACAGAGAGACAGAGAGACAGAGAGACAGAGAGACAGAGAGAAGACAGAGAGACAGAAGACAGAGAACAGAGAAGACAGAGAACAGAGAGACAGAGAGACAGAGAGACAGAGAGACAGAGAGACAGAGAGACAGAGACAGAGACAGGGACAGAGACAGAGACAGAGAGACATAGATGCAGATACAGACATGTATGCAGTAAGGCAGCAGCGAGCGTACATTGGTGTTGTGCGATACAATTCGCTCGACAAGTTGTACTTTACTTTGGCACCGCATGTGATGGGTGCTGTCGGTTTCGTGTACGCGCATGCACGATACAGTGTACCCAGGATTCTGAGAAACGAAAGTTCTTCACCCGAAAAATAACGTGACCCAATTCTTTAAAAAAAAACAATCGGCCTTCCATGCATGTATGCATGCTCAATAAAGATAGGCTGTGGGCAAGGATGTACTGAGTACCTTCATGCAGTAAGAAATACTTCACACATAAGAAAACTTGTTTTTTATTTCGTGGCTCACGAGGCACTTTATGCAATTGCTACCCGACGTCGGCCACTCTGCTTCGCTGGTGGTCCGCTGGGTTGGGAAATGTGCGAGCGGTGCGAGTATCGAACCCGGGACCTTCGTGTTCAAAGTTCGACGCTCTACATAGTGAATAGGCATAGGCAGACAGACGTTAGATCCAGATCATTCCAGGCGTCCCTTCCTCGTCCTTCATTTGTGGAGGGAGTAAGTTTCCGAGAAAACGATAAGGCTACAAAGCCCAAGAATAGCTCCACCCGCCCAAGACCCGCGCCGACGTCATACCCGGAGTTTCGACCTCCCTCAATCGCGAGGTTATTCCCCGGCCCCCCGGCGCGCGCGGCGTTCCTCGGCTGACGTCACGCGCGCGGGCCCCGCCCCCCGCCTCTGCGGAGCACCTGAGTCGGCCCGCTTCCTCATTCCGGCCGGGGGCACGCGTGCGTGAACCGGCCGCCGCCGGAGGGGAGCGAATCCCTGGCCGCGAGGGGGGTAGTGACCGGGCCGCGCTCGACTCTCCACAGTCGTTGGTCGGAGCGCCGCCGGTGGTCTGGCGTCGGTGCTGCTCGCGTGCGCCTCGGGTGGCGTGTCGGCACGTCGCGGTGTTGCAGGCGACGACCACGCGCCTGTTCGTGGCGAGCGGGTGAGTGTTTTGTCGGCGGCGGCGGCGGCACTCGATCAGCTGATCGGGCTGGTCGACAGGTGTTTGCCGGGCGGATGGAGATGCGGATCTGTCTCGGGACTTATTTATTTGTTTATTTGTTTCACAGTACATGCCCTCCACGTGCAGTGGCTTTTATGGACTTCCCACGCGGCAGGCCAGATTTTGTGTTATTGTTTCTTAATTGCTGGTTGCATTTGGTGCGTTAATTTCACTAACACTGTAGAATCATTTCAATATAGCCAAAGAACACTAGTGGCATATAACCATATAACCATATGATCATATAACCATATGATCATATGACAATAACATAACCATATGATCATATAACCATGTAACCATATAGCCATAAAACCATATAATCATATCAATCCATGGTATCATATAATTATGCTCTGATTTTTCGTTCACTTTATTATTCCGAGGGCGTAGGCGTAATTTTATGAAGATATTTGGGTGAAGTAGGTGAGCGAAAAGAACAGCTCGATCGGTCTGAAGAACAACTCTTCTCTATGAAGAACAACTCGATCGGTCTTTTAAGGACCTGCTTACCCTCGACTGGTAACAATACGTTGAGGGGAGTCCTATAATTGTTTTCCGACTCTACTTTTGGGTGGGCACAATTAAACATTGTAGATTGACGTCACCTGGGGATTTCTGACCCCAAAAAAATTTCGAAGCATATATACGAAATAGCTATTATAAAGCACAGTTACCCCTCACTCTCCTTAAAGGGCAACATTTTGTTCCCCTATCTCAAGTCGGTGAAGAAAAATTATAAATACGACCGCAAAGTGCACCCCACCCACCACAAAATTTTTCGCAGTCTTGCTATGTACACCGGCCAGGATTTTATGAAACTGCGGAGAAGTTTGATTGCTTCAAGTTTGAGATATTAACTCACAATGCTGATATTGATATTCCGATTGTTACGGCAAGTAATTTGTGTGCAACGCCCCACGACGCAAAGCCACACTTAATAAACATACCCGGTGGTCGTATCCCATTGAAAACAAGTTTGAGTGGGAACCCATGATACCGCATGCGTTCTTATTTACGCACATGCATAAATGTCTGAGCACACAATTGAGAACACACAATTTGTTGCTTTCAACGCAGTTTGGAGTGTGCTTTGGAGTTGCACAACGTGAAAGGTCATTTTACCCTGACCCAATACCTAATATTCTAAGTGAACCGCGATTCTTATCGTCAGTTTGGGATAGTGTTTGTTCCCCATGAATTCTTAGAGTTCCCTATGGAGCTGGAGGATGCTCCATCGATTCTCCATCGATGCTCCATCCGTGTGGTCCATGGGTACAGTCTATACCCAACGATGTAGGTTCATACGATTCCATACAAAAGTTCCTCTTTTTCGATATTATTCAAATGTTTTATACCAAGTACAGTCTATCCCCAACAACGTAGGTTCATACCGCGCCATACAGAAGTTCCTCCATTTTTCGATACTATTCAAATGCTTTATACCAAGATGGTTTTGTCGATTGGAATGGAGGCTTGCGCCATATGCATGCATGGGCGATAAGGAATCAGCCGCATTAATGCCCTATCCTTTGTTGATCGTCAGTAGACAATTTTTCGCAATTCATTAATTCAACTGTGCCGTGTAGTTGCTGTTTGAGTGAAGGAAAACAATACACATATATGCGAAAGTTCAATGAACAGGTCTGTATGAACAAGACTTTTCATGTGCAAAGTAATGTATAGTTTCTTTTTAATGCTGTTTTACCAGTCACCGAAATTAGCATGGCGTAAAACTTGCAATGAATCGCAATGTCTCCCGCAAAAGCCACTGAGCACACATAAATTAAGTATTTTGTTTTCCATTGGCTGCTTACTGCTTCCCGTACGTCAGGAGCTCCACTCCTACCAGCGTGCCTCACTCCTTATTTAACGCCGCGTACATGGCTGTCGTGCGTGCCATGTGGCTCCCATGGCGGAAGCCAGTGCGGCGACCTCTGTCCACCGGCGACCAGACTGGCTACCTTGTGCGGCGGGAGCCGGACCGCAGCGGGCGACCGAGCCGGCCACTGGTGAACCATTCGCTGAGCGTCAGGCTGTTCCTCCCGGACTCTTCTCCCTAGGCGTAGCCTCTTTGGCTCTTCTCCCGCGGCTATTCCCCCGGGATATATTTTCCCGGGGGATATTTTCCCGGGCTATTCTCCCGAGGCTATTCCCCCGGGGCTATTCCCCGGGGCTATAACTCCCCGGGCTATAACTCCGGGGCTATTCCCCACGGGGCTATAACTCCCGGGGCTATAACTCCCGGGGCTATAACTCCCGGGGCTATAACTCCCGGGGCTATAACTCCCGGGGCTATAACTCCCGGGGCTATAACTCCCGGGGCTATAACTCCCGGGGCTATAACTCCCGGGGCTATAACTCCCGGGGCTATAACTCCCGGGGCTATAACTCCTATAACTCCCGGGGCTATAACTCCCGGGGCTATAACTCCCGGGGCTATAACTCCCGGGGCTATAACTCCCGGGGCTATAACTCCCGGGGCTATAACTCCTGGGGCTATAACTCCTGGGGCTATAACTCCTGGGGCTATAACTCCTGGGGCTATAACTCCTGGGGCTATAACTCCTGGGGCTATAACTCCTGGGGCTATAACTCCCGGGGCTATAACTCCAGGGGCTATAACTCCAGGGGCTATAACTCCAGGGGCTATAACTCCAGGGGCTATAACTCCAGGGGCTATAACTCCAGGGGCTATAACTCCAGGGGCTATAACTCCCGGGGCTATAACTCCTGGGGCTATAACTCCTGGGGCTATAACTCCTGGGGCTATAACTCCTGGGGCTATAACTCCTGGGGCTATAACTCCTGGGGCTATAACTCCTGGGGCTATAACTCCTGGGGCTATAACTCCTGGGGCTATAACTCCTGGGGCCATAACTCCTGGGGCTATAACTCCTGGGGCTATAACTCCTGGGGCTATAACTCCTGGGGCTATAACTCCTGGGGCTATAACTCCTGGGGCTCATCCCACGGGTCCTTCCCCTCGGCAGAAGTGCATTAGTTGGGTTTCTCAGGGGTATCGTGATAAGGATATAACACCACTCGCATTGCAAGGGGAAGAGTTTACCTGAAAAGTCGACCACTACTCCATCTTCTACCCAACAGTATTGATATTCATCCTTCTACGTTCGACGGAATTGCTATCAGAGGTTGGGGGGGGGGGGGACGAATTGTTTAGGGGTAAGTTGCTCGTCTCACAATCGAAAGGTCGTGGGTTCGAGTCTCACCTGTCGCTACTCTTCGCCCGCGACCAATCGGCGTGAGAGATTGGCGTCGCTACATGACTCAACCGTCGATGTGTCGTAAAAACCAACAACCAACCTATTAGAGAGGTTGGGTTGCTAGTGCATTGCGGATGGGGAAGGAGGAAGAGAAAGCTGGACGCAGCTGGTGTCATTTGTCGCGCGACGTCTCTCCAGGTCAACTCCACCCCCAGGCACTGGTTGCCATTGTTGATCGTGCACGCGCTCGGCGAAACACATCGCAGCGTTCCCACACTGCCCCACGGTGCCACGCTGGGGGGGGGGGGGGTGGAGGGGGTGCACATTCGGACGGCCCAGGGTGGGCGCAGGTGCGCTGGATGACGGCGACGTACAGGTGAGGCAGAACGTGGTGGGAAATGCTGATTGTTTCCCGTCGGCCTTCCCACGCCCGCGAGGCATTCCCAGCGTGCACGATCGTACTGCAATGCTGCACGTGCGGTAATTGTTCCAGTTTGGTCGTATGAATCGCCGCCGCACGGGTGTAGACGTGTTCGCGGCCGGAATTTTGTGTACGCGCGAGTTGTCGAGCTCCGCCGGAAGAGCCCCGGGCACCAGCCGGTGCGTCATCCCCTCCGAACAATGTGTAGTGCTGGCCGGACGAAGCAGCGGTGAAAACCCGCCTGGCCCTCGATGCGGGAGCGAGGCTGAACTGGCAGCAGTTGTTGAGCAAACTGCAGAATGTTGTAGCGTAAATCGAGTTTTTTTTTGTCAAGCAAACGTTTGAAGTCGCGACACGATGCTTGGTATTCCTCTCTCGTACCGCTGGGCGCGAATGATCAACCCTGGTCAATGCGCCCTAAAGCCTAAAGAACTAACTAACTAACCTCTCTCGTACCGCGAAGGCGTGGCGACAGCCATCTGGAACTATGCTAGTATGGCTTACATGAACGGGCACCAAAGGTCCAGAGTTCGACACTCGCACCGCTCTGGAAATTTCCCAGTCCCGCGGCCCGCCGGTGAAACGATGTGGGCGGCGCCATTACCCGTGAATGTGCATAAAGTGCGTCGGGAACGACCCAATAAAAATAAACAAACATATTATATGAATAGCAGACAGCGACACCAGAACACTAGCATAGGAGCAGCAATAATTTTTTCTTGCCAATAAAATTCGAAGACTTGCACAGCTTATGACTGCCACCAGAGCGGTTTGGTAGATGTAATGCTGCTGAAGGTTTGGGTGTTCTGATCAATTTTCGAGTCCTGGAATTTGATGAAAGCAAAAGCCGGTTGTCTGAATTTGGGAAAAGCAAGCCATGCCATGTGCGATGCAGAGTTCGAGCCTTCTATGTTGTCCGAACCCAAGTCGAACGGCGCTGTTTGCCAAGGTACCCACCCTCTCAGCCGTCCCCTTGCCCGGCTCCCCTCGCCCGACCCGTGCCCCCTCGGTGTCCTGGTTTCCCATGGACCCGGGACGGTTCCCCTGTGTGTGCCCCGGGGCTGGCCTGGAGCTGGGTCTGGGGCAGGCAATCTGAAGGGTTTGGCCGTCCGCTGATGCCTATACCCTCACCCCTGTTGTCGGTCGACCTGTGTACGGTACCCCCAGCCTTCGAACAATGGCTGGGCATGCTGCATTTGAACCTTCGCCTGGGGCGACGAGGAGTCTAGGGGTAAGTTTCCCGGCTCGCGATCGGAAGGTTGTGGGTTCGAGTCACCTGTCGCAACTCTTCGCCCGCGACCAGTCGGCGTGAGCGATTGGAGACGCTACGCGACTCGACGGTCGATGTGTCGTAAAACCAATTGCCAACCAACCTTCGTCTGCACCCCGCTCGCGTCGCCACAGTTGGACTCGTTTCGATCCAGGGTGTAGAGGGGAAAACACGTTGTATCGTCCAATTCGGATGCCATGCTTATTATTTCGCTTTGCGAGATCAGGAATTCCGTTGTATGCTTTCCAGTAAGGTTGGGTATCTCAACAAGTCAATGTTCCGACTTAATCAGGGCCACGAGGGCACATCCGGGTTAAGTATGTAAAGGCAATATACCATAACCCTGGCAAAAAGATACGTATCACCCCGACCAACACCGTAATCCCTAATTCGAAAGAATAATTTCACCAACATAGCACGCACTCAATTGCCTATCTAGATACCTTACCCATCCAGCTTCATTCATTCGATCCCGTTTAACACACGTGGCTCGAGTGCCCTATTAATAACTTTCGGACTCCATCCATGCTGCTCAAAGGGTCTGTATCACCTGCGTACCACAAATCTCGCCCCATCCACCACTACTTAGAACTAAAAATCAAGATGTTCCATGCTGCATCCACCCTATTTTAAAATACATTCAAGGAGGGATTGCCATAAGCAATAACTTTATTGTTAAACAGCACCATTGTACCTTCTCGCAAAAATTGAGGGTAAGTATCCGGAATATTCTAGATATTTCGTATAATATTCTAGATACGAAAATCAATATTCTAGATACAAAACTCAATATTCTAAATACGAAACTGAATATTCTAGATATGAAATATCCAGCACCAGCCTATGTCCCTGTGTAGTAGCCTTGCTGATCGCCCTCTCACCGCGGCCAGTCTACGATTCGAAGTTTTCCTTCGGGTCCGTTTTGTCTGGCGATAGTGCATTTTGGCGCGACTTTTGTGCGATTTTGGAATGACAATATAACTCGCGTGTGGCCGGGGACGAGATTTCAGGACAGTGTGTTCGTTTGCGGACAATTTGCGACACACCAGGTAGAGGATATTTGCAGTATTGGGCCGCGAGTAGTATTGGAGCCGAGTTCACACGCACAGATGAGTCATCTATTATGAAGCCAGTTGTGGAATGCCCCCCACACCCATTTCCGCTTTTATTCACCTGGTGGAGGACCGACCGGCGCCTGTTACATTGTTCGCTCCCCCTCCCCCGCTTGTTACACCGTACAGATTTGTCATCCCCCTTCACGCCGGCCCCTCCCCGTATCCGCTCCACTGCTCTGCTCTGGGAACTGGTCCCCCCGCGCCGCGTCATCCGCCCCGCACTCCCTCCCTGTCGACCCCCCTTCTGTGCGCCTCACTCGGCCAATCCGGGCGGCCCGCCCGGGGGCGAGGAGCGCTCCCCCTCCCCTCCCCTCCCCGGCCGCCGGTGACGCGTCGTCTCGGCCCGGCCCCGGGCGGTTTCCGCCGCCTGCCCCCGGCCGGCGGGGAGGGGAGGGGGACGGTCGCGACTGGTCTGCTGCTCCGCTTTCCTGGCGGGGGTCGGCCGGCCGACCGGGGAGGGAGGGGCCGGTCGGCGACCTTCCGCGACACGGACGCGTCCAGGCACCGATGGAAGGAAGCCGGGGGGGGGGGGCGTGTGTTGACCGCCGCACTTGTCGCTTGTATTTCTGTCATTGCGACAGATGTCTGACGTATTGATGACACTCTGGTTTTGCCGGTACCCAGAAAATTGACGTTAAATATGCTAAAGTTAATTAAACAAAAAATAAACTTACACCTATGCACCTGTGGAATAATCCAGATAAGACGCAGGCAGACTGCTACGCTTCAACTGGGGAAATATTTAAAATGGGCATGCTCGAAATGTTGCAAATCGTAACACTTGGTAGTAATTTAACTATGTATATTAACTTCAACTGAACGAAAATTCAGATACAATTTGCAACGGCGCAGTGAACGGAACAAGCGACACCTGGAAAAAAACCGCACACTTTCCGGCCAGTTGGAGTCCGCAAGTTGCAAACTTCGCATGCGAGAGCATTTGTCCGTGAAGTATTGGACTAGAGCGCACACGAGCACGTGACAATAGAACGTGCACACGACAGAAGGCGTTCGTTCTAAGATTAGACTCGCGCGGCCTAGATCAACCGGCTTTCCCGTGCACGCGCGGTAATAAGCCGGGCCGCGTACGTTTTGTTACCGGCGCGGCGTGGCCATGAGCGACGCTCGGTCGCGTGCGAAAATCGAATCCACTCTCGTTGGAAATCCACCTTTGACCCGAGTGGACTCTGTCGAGATTGCGGCGGACCGAGGTTCGGGTGCACGCGGCAGCCGGGACGGCGGGGTGCGCCGAGGTGTGCCCTGGATGGGGCGCGGGAACGAGACGACTGCTGAGCGCCCGACTGAGCGCTGGGCGCCAGATGTCTGAAGCTGGCGACGCCACTGATACCCGCCAGGTGTCTGGAGATGAGGGCGCCCCTGATACCCGCCAGGTGTCTAGAACTGGACGCCCCTGATACCCCAGGTGTTGGGCTGGGACGCCCTGATACCCACCAGGTATCTGGAGCTGGGACGCCCCTGATACCCGCCAGGTATCTGGAGCTGGCGACGCCCCTGATACCCGCCAGATGTCTGAAGCTGGCGACGCCCTGATACCCGCCAGGTATCTGGAGCTGGCGACGCCCCTGATACCCACCAGGTATCTGGAGCTGGCGACGCCCCTGATACCCGCCAGGTATCTGGAGCTGGCGACGCCCCTGATACCCGCCAGGTGTCTGGAGCTGGCGACGCCCCTGATACCCGCCAGGTATCTGGAGCTGGCGACGCCCCTGATACCCGCCAGGTATCTGGAGCTGGCGACGCCCCTGCCACCCCCGGCCGACCCCCTCGCATTCCAGGTCGGATTTAGAAAGTGGGCGTATTGTGGGGCGGGCGGCGCGTGAACGACTGCCTTTCCCGGGTTTGTTGACCTTCGCGTCACCCCCCCCCTGCCTTACCTGGGTTGCGGTCCGTTGGATGGTCGGCGGTCCCCAAACGCACCCCCCTCTCAAGGCCTCTCCAGGTATATCGGCACCCTATCCACTAATCTGGGCGGCCTACTCCAGTGCTCTGTGTGCAACCGAGAAGAAACTGTCAATCGAAGAGCTAGAGCCTAGCAGTTGCTAACAGTCCGGTCTAGCTTTGAAGCAGTCTGTGATCAGCTGTTTGCGATTGAAGCCCAGAATCTCTAAGTTAAGTGAAAACCACGGGAAAGGTAGAAACAACTTGCAGTTTGAATAGCGTTGGTGCAGCCCGGTCGTTGCTAGAAGATGTAAAGATGTGCTCGTATTCCCCAGCTTCGGTTGGATGTCGTATAGTCACAATGGTCCAGAAGCCACCAAGTGCAATCGTAAGCTTGCGCCAGCACTACGTCTGCGTGGGCGAGATTGTCGAGGAACTTTACTTGCTGGTTATTATCGCCAGCGTATAATGTAACGCACATGTTCAGTTATTTTTCCACTTAGCAATTAGTTAGTTATTTGGGCTTTCGGGCGCTTCGACTGCTCTGGTCATATTGCTCCACTTAGCAATTTAACTTTCCGTTCGATCCAGCCTAATCCACGTCGCCCGCATTCTGAGTTGGCCGTTCAGCGGGGGCTGCGACGTTGGCACCACGTGGCAGCCGGCTTGTCACGTGGCACCACCACGTGGGCGCCAGTTCTCGACATCCTGCAGATCTTCTCCCTCCCCCGATCTGTCTGGCTGCCGCCCGCGGCGACCGACCCACCCCTCTCCCCGCATCCTCTTTGTCTGCATTCCATTGTTGCAGCGCCACCCCTCCCCAGCTCCCCAGTTCTTCCCCTCCGCCGACCGCGGCGTCTTGGCGTCGTCTCCCCCCCCCCCCCCCGTCGTCCCCCCACCCATCCCGCCCCGCGACGCCGCTCCCCGTCCGCCGCCTGCGGCAAGGGTGAATAAAGGGCAGCTCGAGGTGCGGCGACAGGTACCTCCTCTGTGAAGATGCCGGGCGGGCGCCGCCGCTGGCGGTTTTGGCGGGAAGGGAGCGATATGGCGCATGTTGAGGACGAACGGCGGCAGTGACGGCGCGCTTCGAGTGGGAGTGCGCAGCGGCTGCGACCCGGTAGCCGTTTGATTGGATCAAGGAGTCAATAGATCGCTAGATTAGCGCACAAAAGACCGCAAGTAGGTGCTTGTCAGGCACGTTGGGGGAGTTACTGTGGGGTAATGGAGGCGTTTCGTTTCCTAAGCTGGTAATGCACTGTGATTGATAACTGCTGGTTTTTCGCTGTGCTGGTGACTAATTGTCGGTTTTTCTGGGGAGTGGCGGGGCTGGCGACTTTCCATTGTCACCGTTAGTTGAAGATGGAGCAAAGTTCAGCCAGGCAGGAATGTCCAGTGTGTTTCAGGGGAAGTTGCTTTTGTGGTAAATCCTCCGCTTCGCGGGCCAACTTCGCTAGTCTTGATTCCGCCACGGTTTTCTTGACCAATTTGAGTAGGCAAAACGACGTTTCAAACTCCTTGGAAGGCAATTAATGCCCCGTTTCATCGCCTAAACTGTGGCCTGGTTGGATGGTTAATGGCGGCTATACCTTCGCTGATATACAAGGCATGTACAGTTTGTACCACAGCAAGACCAGTTGGACGGCTACCCACGATGTGAAGCTTGATACTGTATTTTGTTGGCTCCAAGAGTTATGGGCGCAAAATGGCTCTGATAGCCGATGCGCCCAAAAACCAAAATGACTAATGGCGGCTATGCGTTCATTGATGGCTGGATGGTATAGCTGGTTGCGTGGTTAGAGGGCGCTGCTGGTTGCATGATTAATGGTCGGTAACAGTCGGAAAAGGTTGGTGCAAGGCGTACCTGGCCTACCCGGAAGCTGAGAGCGCTCCAGGGTTTCATACGTCTTGCGTCAAGAACGGACTTCACTAGACCTGGTTGTTGGTTCGAGTCTCGCCTGTCGCTACTCTTCGCGCGCGATCAATCGGCGTGAGAGGCTGGCGACGCTACATGACTCAACGGTCTCTGTGTAGTAAAACCAACAAGCAACCTACACGGCGGGAGATGATGGCCAGCACCTCAGTCTGGTGATCAGATGGACCTCCCAGACGAGGCTCGTGGTTGCCGTCTGCGGGCAACGCGTGCAATGCGACGAAGGCATTGGCGCAGCGGAGTGGGTTTTACAGATTGGGTCTGAGCTGTTGTGCAATGTGTCCTGAGCAACTGTGAGACTCAATCATGGTAGCGGATCCAACAGTTGTCATCCTTATTATAAATCTTAATATAATATGTCATATTTGTCCTTATTATAAGTCTTAAATCGGCAGTTTTAAGTCTTATTCTCGTGGAAACTTTTAAAAGCTACCAAAATTTTCCGGTAGTGTTTTTGCACGGTTGCAGCGAGATGGAGCACCACTGCGAATACCATATGATTTGAAGCGATGCTTTTTCATGTGTCGCAGTAGATTTAATCTTAATTTTGGAAACGTACAGGCGGTGCTCTGCTAGACCTGCTCGGTGCTCCAGCACGACCTGTTCCACCAACATCCGCTCACGTCACCGTCTGACATATACGCCATACGATGGCGTATATGTATTGTGCAGCGTACGTACGTCGTGTACGATCGTACGCCACAGCTTATAACCTCTACAGCTCATAACCTCCACAGCTCATAACCTCCACAAATTCAACACATTAGGAGTTGAATCCCAAATACAGCTCACAAATCCCAACACACGTTGGGAGTCTTGGAAGAACTGTCGGACCAGTTCTTCCAAGACCCCCAACGTCAATCCAACCCTAGCCTGGGCACATCGGAACGTCTTCCGACCTCGCCGTCGGCTGGTTCGAACCGACCGTCGCGCAGTCTGCCGCCGGACAGCTGTCCGCTACCGGTTCTGGGTTCCGGTTCTGGCTTCCGGGAACTGCCGACTCGGCTGTGAGAATCCCGCCGTTTGGGGTGCATGACGCATTGCACACTCCGTGCGGCCGCTCACGTGTCTGTGCCGAGCGCCTGCTGCATTGTCGCTGTACTGTTCTCGGACCCGTTGCCACGGTCCGAGACAGTGATAAATTATTCGTGAAATAAGGTAAAACCACCTATTGAACAATAGACCCCTTCCCAGAAATAACATATGCCTCTTGATGTGTGTTTATGAAGGCCCCATGCCTTGTTTCTAATGGTGGTCGTGTGAGTATCATCTACGCCACCATTATATATATGCATAAACATATTGACCTAACGCGATTCAAGTAAAGAGATTACACGATATGGTCTCGTTTTATATTATTCGCTCTAATGAATTCTTATCATTCTCCTTAGCATACGTATCCATATATTAGGTATTTCCCAAAATAAACGAAAAACCCCACATATAATCAGGCTATAGGCCACAATTTAGTTTAAGGACTTAAATGATATTCTAAACGACACCGTTTCCATGGGGATTTCGACATCTTAATGGACTCGTTTCGACATCGCCACCTACGAAAACCAATATTTTAACGCGGTCGAGACGACATTGATGTTTCGTGTGCCTTCGATACAATGTCTTGAAATTGTCTTAGAGTGCAAATGGAAAGGAATGATGTAAAAACCCAACTTAAGGAAAAATTGCAAACATAGATGGATGTTTTGTTTCTATTAGTCATTTTACATACCATTGCCGGTTCGATGATTGTGGTCTCGGCTTGTATCTGCTGATCGTATCTACTACCAGTGGCCAGTTCTGCTGCTGTGTCCATGAAGCGCTTTTTAATACCCAAAGCTCACTCATGATCCTGACTAGAATATATAAATTGACAGGATGTGAAAAAAGTGATGTGAAAGCAAATGTAATTAACCCGTCCCGTCTCGGGGGTTTTCAACCACCCCTCTCAGGTTTCTCGCAGATGCGGACGAACGGGGCGAGGCAGCGCGCCCAAATTTGGCGTACCTTTTCCCACATCAATTTGACATGCTGACTCAAAATTTTTAGGTTAGGTCATCTAGGGTCAACGAGTTAGTCAAGGTCAAGTGAGGTCACCTCCAAAAAGTTCAACCAGTCGTCACGCGTTAACGGATACAGATATTTTAATGGAACTGTCAGCGTTTGCTTATCTTTACAGATGCAACAAAACGTATGAGTGGAATTTTTCATTTTCCCCAATTTTTGACTACATATAAATTTTGCGTATTTCCCAAATTACAGTTAAAATGCAGGATTCTGGCTAAAGTAAGCATTTCTTATTAGGGCAAGGTGACTTCCAGCAACGTTTCTACGTCTGCTCTACCCATTGGAAAAGTAAAATTAAAGAACTCGAAAACTCAAAATTTCAAAACAATACAATTTATATTTTTTTGGGGCCCGAAAAAATATAATCCTGGTCGATTTTGCTGTCCTTTTCTCAATCCAAATAATTTTTTTTGTCTTCATATATCCCCAAAATGTACTCCCCAGAGTCAAACACATAATGTAAGTCGTGAAAAGTCGTGAAAAGTCGTGATAATCTAGCCCCCCTGGTGACGTCACTTTTGGGGGCAAATTGTTTTGGAGGGTGGACCCGGACCATACTCGTTGAGCGCTTTCCGATGTTGAGCTCTTTCGTTTTCGTGCGATGCTTAGCTTGGATTTTAGAGGGTGGTCTTCAACCCCCCCCCCCCGAGACGGGGTGTGAGGATTTGACCGGAAAGACGGCGCGGGTTAGGTATGCGAACTCCACTCAAAATTTACTTCACTAGTTCAGGAACATCGTTTTCGATATCATACGGTCGTAGCGGAAAGAACTCATCGGTGAAGGAGCTCATAGGTGAAGGTCATCAGTGAGAACTCTCGAGGGAGGAGCTCATTGGTGAAGCAAATCCCAGTGAAGGGTCTCACGGAGGGAACTCTCATGAATTAACTATCGGTAAAGAAACACATCTGTGGGAGTACTGTCAGTGAACGAATCCATCAGTGAACGAATCCATCAGTGAAGGACCCATCGGTGAGAAGCTATAAGTGAATGGATGATGCCAATGCTGCCTAGTGGAAAACCACATTTTGTGTCCTATCCGTTCATGTTACTCCACGTAGTTGCTGTTGGATTAGTCTGAAGGGCAATTCTGTCCGAAGGACATTTCTGACAATTATGTCTCTCTCGCGGCCTGTCTCCCTGTGTCTCGCCGTCTGGCCCGTCTCCGTGACTCCCATCTCCTGTGTCTCACAGCCTGTCTCTTCTCGTCTTCCCGCCAGTCGGTATTTCCTTTCAGTTTGCTTTCCGGAGGTACCGAGTGGCGTGTGTACCTTAACCGGAACGCCATTTGTTTATCTACGTGGGCGCGATGTGGAAAAACAAACAACTAATGCAGTCCGAGGTTGATTGTGTAGTGTTATTGTTTGCACAGTCGAATTGTTGAACGGTACACACCATGACAGTCCGTCCATATGTTTGCGTCTCGTCCGTGTCTCTCCATCCTTTTGTCCTTGTCTCCTTCATCCGTCCCTTCCTGTCTCTGCCCAAGTCTCCCAGTCTCCATCGGTGTCTCTCCGCTCGTCTGCCTGCGCCCCCGTCTACGTCTCCCGACATCTGTCTACGTCTCCCGACGTCTGTCTACGTCTCCCGACGTCTGTCTACGTCTCCCGACGTCTGTCTACGTCTCCCGACGTCTGTCTACGTCTCCCGACGTCTGTCTACGTCTCCCGACATCTGTCTGCGTCTCCCCATCTCTTCCCGTGTCTGTGTCTCTGTCTTCGTCCGCATCTGGCTCTGCTCGTCTCCCCCGTCTCCGTTCTGTCTCCCCCGTCTTCCGTCAGTGTCTCCCCGTCTCCGTCCGTGTCTCCCCCGTCTCCCCATCCGTCTTCCCGTCCGTCTCCCCGTCTCCGTCCGTGTCTCCCCAGTCTCCGTCAGTGTCTCCCCGTCTCCGTCCGTGTCTCCCCCGTCTCCGTCCGTGTCTCCCCCGTCTCCGTCCGTGTCTCCCCCGCCGTCCGTCCGTGTCTCCCCCGTCTCCGTCCGTGTCTCCCCCGTCTCCGTCCGTGTCTCCCCCGTCTCCGTCCGTGTCTCCCCCGCCTCCGTCCGTGTCTCCCCCGTCTCCGTCCGTGTCTCCCCGTCTCCTCCGTCGTTCTCCCCGCCTCCGTCCGTGTCTCCCCGCCTCCGTCCGTCCGTGTCTCCCCCGTCTCCGTCCGTGTCTCCCCCGCGTGTCTCCCCCGTCTCCAGTCTGTCCATGTCTCTTCCGGCTTCCGCGGCCTGGCCGCGGCCGTGCCGTCCCGGGCCCGGCTGCCGCTATAACGGGCTAGCGGCAGCGAGCCGCTGGCCGGCCCCGGCCCGACCGCCGCGGCACCGTTACTGCGGGGCTTTCACCCCGCTCGCATGACCCGGCCGCCGGGGTCACGCCCTCGGCGCCCTCGGGCGGACGCCGGGTTCGGGGTCGCGAGGAAGCCGCGAGGCGGCGTGAAAAAGTGCGCTGCCGCCGCCGCCGCCGCCGTCTTCTAGCTGCTGTGGTGGTTTGTTCCGGTGGTGTTTGAGCTCGATGAGGTTGAGCGAAGATGGGTGCTCGTGAGAGGACTTTACGGGGCTTGGGTCAGGTTGTTCGTCTTGTCACCTCGTGGACCCAACATGCCGTATTGGTTGTATCTTGTTTGTGCTGTTTTGTGCACTTAAATGAATTACTTGCGCTGTTTACAGCGATGGTAAAAAATACAATGATACCTAACGCGAATGATCAACCCTGGTCGATGCGCCCTAAAGCCCAAATAACTAACTAATGATATCTAATGAATGATAAAATAGCATGACATTCTGTAATATCAATTGGGTTTATCTTTCCTCGTTCAGCTCGTTTAAAACGTGATGCACATGCAGACTTCGTTAATGCACGTGCAGACACATGTATGCCGGCCACGCATACTTGACAGTAGGTGTCATTTGAGGTCCGCTCACTTCATAAACGTGTCCTTATCCGCATACGGTTTTAGTCGACTCAGGATTATTTAGAGAAGTTCGGTGGCATCTACATTCTGAACTACCGCCAGTCTCTGTTTATTGGGTGGTTCACGACGCCCTTTATGCACATTCACGGCTAATGGCGCCGTCCACACTGTTTCGCCGGTGGGCCGCGGGATTGGGAAATGTCCCGAGCGGCGCGAGTGTCGAACCCGGGAGCATTGGTTCCCAGAGCCTAACACCTTAACCACTCGACCATCCCCGCCTCGCCGGTCTATGTGAGATGATTCCCAGACATGTTTACTTCATCTGCGTCCCAGACCACCATAAATGCTGTCGAGCGGACGAATTTATTCCCATCCGTGAACTGCGATCTTGACAGACATCTTGTTCGACACCGAATCAATTTGTTCCAGCATGCATATGCATGCGTGTTCTATGTTGTCCACTTAAGGTGCTCTCTGCAAGCCGCGCAAATCCTCGCTTTCGTTTTTCCACGTCTGTTGTTCTGGGACCGACCGGCGCTACCGGTTCTACGGGCTTCCCCATTACCGGTAGGGCAGACTGGTTCTACCAGGACTGGTGCGACATCTGCCGGTGCTCGCTATCGCGACCATCCGGCCATCCTGCTCAACAACCAGTCGGGCGGGTCGAGGTGTGGCCTCGCGTTGCAGCCCCGCTGGAGCGGCGGCAGGACCGTCGCTCTTGTCGTGCAATGTCGTTTGCAGCATGATCGATCATTTTCGTCGGTATCGGAACTGGTCGCGTGCAGCATTTTGTACCGTGACGCGACATGCGCGCGATTGGCATGTTCACGATGTTTGCACGACTGAGGGTTGCTTCACGAGGTGTGATATCTTCTGTTGTTGCGGGACCGACCGGCGCTACCGATTCTACGGGCGTCCCATTACCGGTAGAGGATTATATATGTATGTATGTATGAGCATTATATATGTATGCATGATGTGTACATATTCACACAAGTACACAAATATATATTACGTCGGCTATCTGAGGGCCCTACATCCGAAGGGGAAGTAAGGAGCCTCTTGCTTCCGCTATATGGGGCCTCCTGTTGGTGGCGGATCCAGGGAGGGAAGTTTGGGCATGCCCCCCCCTCCCCCGTTGAGGGTTATTGGTTGTTGCATGCTATTGGTTGTTGAAGGTTATAGTATGTCATTGGTCTTTGCATCTGATAATTAATCTGGGTCCTAATTCCACCTCAAAGAGACTGCCTCATCCGAGATGCCTCAGTCTTTGCATCCGAGAATGAACTCGTCATACTTGATGTTTCATACTTGACGTTTCATACTTGACGTTTCATACTTGACGTTTCATACTTGATGTTTCATACTTGACGTTTCATACTTGACGTTTAATACTTGATGTTTAATACTTGATGTTTGATACTGTTTTGATACTTGATGTTTGATACTTGATGTTTAATACTTGATGTTTGATACTTGATGTTTGATACTTGATGTTTAATACTTGATGTTTAATACTTGATGTTTAATACTTGATGTTTAATACTTGATGTTTAATACTTGCTCCTTCATACTTCACACTTCACACGTGATGCTTCGCAATGCCTGCTTCCTCTGCAGTCTGCGACTGACAAAGACGCGCCCCTACCAACTCTTCCCTGCAACAGCCGCCGTTGGGCACCCCCCCCCACGGGAAGTCGGGAGGGGTGTTCGGGGATCGATGTGGACTGAAATAGTGAGGCCCCACAAGACTCTCGGCCCGCGGCGGTGGAGACGCCCCCTCGCCGGGCCGGGGAGGGGGAGGGCAGCCGCGATGACGCTTCCGTCTCCGTGAAGAGAGAAGAGAGCGAGAGTGATTCAAGGAGGGATCGATCGCTGTCTGGGATAATTGCATTGCAGTGGAGGATAATTGCATTGCCGCGGAGGCGGAAGTTGGCTGTTCGCGAGGCACGTCAGCATTGTGCGTGTTTCGGCGGCTTGACTCACAGGAGACCAGCTTCTGAATTTCACGTTGTTTCATTGCAACTTGCACACATGCAAGCACGAAATAGCACATATGCAAGCACAAATGTAGTGTGGTTTCTTTCACAGAGATTTGGAGATGGCGAGGTGCTCCGGTTTAATGTGCTAGCCAGCTGTTAGAACGTGTTGTATGGAACTTATTATAATTGAGGCTTGCAGGCTGGCCTGGCCCACACAATTTTAACCGATTGTTGACTGACTGATGATGTCGCTGAATAAGAGGACGAAAAGTCGCTACGGCAATGTTGAAGTAGGTGTACGTGCAAGCAGAAATGCTAATTTTTAATGAAAAAATGATTAGACTGTTGCATACCAGTCTGTACTTCTTCCCCGAGCTTCGAGTACGAATTTGTGAATATGTGCATTCGTCCGTTCGAACAGTCATCAGTTTGTATTTCTTAAGTCACTTCATCCAGGTGAATGTTTGGCTTTGGACAATTGTCGGACTTCACCGGGTTAAATGGATATAAGTACATGCCTTTCGAAACGTCTTCCGGTGAAGTCAGATAGTCGCCCAACAGCCGGCAGTATCAATGGGCGCTGCATGACCAACGCAGTCGATGCGCCCGTAAGCCCAAATAACCGGGGACGAGTAGCCTAGGGGTACGTTGCTCGTCTCACAATCGAAAGGATGCGAGTTCTAGCCTCACCTGCCGCTGCTCTTCGCCCGCGACGAATCGGCGTGAGAGAGTGGCGACGCTGCATGACTCAACGGTCGATGTGTCGTAACACCAATAACCAGCCGAGTCTAAATAACCAACCGACCAGTGCATCTGTTTGTCGACCAATCGGATGAATTTCTGTACCTTCATCGCAGCCATAATCCAGTGTCCTAAAATTACTTCACCATTAACCGTGTGGATGAAGAAAGAAGTTGCTTCGGAATAGTGAAAGATTGGAAGAAAATAAACGATCGCCACTTAAGGATTAAAAAAGCGGAATGACTTTCACTTCAGTCAGATGCATTTTACATTATTTCGCAGTCTTGTGCATGATGGTCCATACATCATGTGGCAAACTCGTAAAAACCTAAGGCAAGGATGAAATAGCACAATTCCATTAACTGTGAATTTCCAGGTCACATCGTCAATTATTTTACACTGGCCATAATCGCACTCGGCATTTCCACTGCGGGCCACACGGACCGGCGACGGCAGCGGCGCACCGCCCGCGGCAGTCGCCCTCCGTCTTCTCACCCCTTCTCGGGTCGATCGCACGCACACGCGTCGCCCCCTGCCCTCCCCTCCCCTCCCCGCCCCGCTCTCCACTTCCTTCAGGTCCCTCTATCGACCGCCGCCCGGGGAGTTGAGACCCCCCGCCCGCGGCAATCAATACGTCATAACTGGCGACGGCCGGCCAATGGGGGCCCGCGGCGCGGGGAGGGGGCGGAGCTGCGGCTGTCTGCTGTCCCGACACACACCGTAATACGCGCATAGTTCATCGGCGTATGCCGACTAATATATTCTGGTATATATATATATATATATATATATATATATATATATATATATATATATATATATAATGTATTACTACATACGTGTATGCGAGTTTGCGGTAATACATGGACGTGCGCTGTCTAATTATATATATACCATACCTAATCATAACATATACATAGCGTACATTATAGTATACCCCCCCACTGTTTCGCCGGTGGGCCGCGGGATGAAATGTCTAGTGGCGCTAGAGCGAAGGACCTTTGGTACCCATAGCCCGACAACTTAACCACTCGGCCATCCCCGCCCCCATAGCATATACTAGTATATATAGTGTATTTACTATACATATACTATATATACTACATATACTATATATAATATATCATATATATTTAGAGTATGTAGAGTATAATGAGGTTATAATAGTGCAGAGGTTTGCTATTCTGCTACGCCTGATGTTCATACACTTACACAAAGGCTTGTCTGCCTTGGTCGCCGCCATGATGGTAACCATGTTGGTCTCCATGTTGGTCTCCATGTTATCGCCATGTTATCGCTGGCGACAATGCTCGGTGTCCTGAATTGATCAAATCTGAGTGGAGGCCCTCACCACATGAAGATTATTGTTGACATCACTTTATACGTGCGTGATGTTCGCATCTTTAACAGTGCGTATGGCTTTTGGCAGTAGCACTACCGATTGACTTAATAGATGCACCACTGACATCGTCATCATCAACCAATCAACATAGGTGATATGAAACAATTCACCAATTGTTGTTGTTGTCCATGTACATTTGCACCCATTTTATATATCTTTTTTTGCATCACCCTCCTCCCATGGACTCCATAAAAATAAATTTCAGGACATTGCATTGGCTCGTCGTTCTGCGTGGTGCTGGCACACGGTATGACGTCAAAGCAGGGCGATGGCTTTCCCGCGACTGAACACGATTGGCGCTGAAATTCAACAACCTCTCGACCAACAAATTCAAGGTCCAGGAGCATCCCTGCCGGATCGCAAGCAGGGAGGACAGATTCGCTGCAGTGTCGCGCTATTTGAAAGGTTAAACTTTTGTCTCGTGGGTGCGCGTCTCCTGGGCGGGTGGTGTTCATACGGGGTCGGGTCGTCGGGGGTAAGGTGGCCGTCCAACCGAAGGGTGGTGAGTTCGGGTCCCACCGGCGGACGCAAGATGACCGACGCAGTCGACGCGCCATACAACACAACTCCTCGTCCTCGTCCTCTCCTCGTCCTCCCCTCGTTCTGGCCCTCAGCCTAGGGGTAAGTTGCTCATCTCACAATCGAAAAGGTTGTGGGTTCGAGTCTCACCTGCCCGCTACTCACCTGTCGCTCTTTCTTCGCCCGCGACCAATCGGCGTGAGAGATTGGCGACGCTGCATGACTCGACGGTCGATGTGTCGTAAAGCCAAGAACCAACCATGTGTGGCATCGGGAGCGGCAGTGGACGCACACAAACATGCCGAAGTCCAACATGAGGTCCATGACGTCACGTATAAAGAACCGACCAAAAACCACCTCGCCCGTCGAAGGTGCTGGGCGGTTGCCAGGGCCGATACCCATCCAGAGACGGAGGCTGGGACAGCGCCACCGAGTCGGACTGACTGCGTTGTCCTGGTCTGGCATCACTGTCCCGGGTGGGTATCACTGTCCCGGCTGGGTATCACTGTCCCGGGTGGGTATCACTGTCCTGGGCGGGTATAACTGTCCTGTCTAGGTATCACTGTCCTGGCTGAGTATCACTGTCCTGGCTGAGTATCACTGTCCTGGCTGAGTATCACTGTCCTGGCTTAGTATCACTGTCCTGGCTGGTATCACTGTCCTGGCTGAGTATCACTGTCCTGGCTGAGTATCACTGTCCTGGCTGAGTATCACTGTCCTGGGTTAGTATCACTGTCCTGGGTGGGCATCACTGTCCTGGGTGGGCATCACTGTCCCGGGTGGGTATCACTATCCGCCTGATACGGCCACGTCAATGATAGCCGGCAGCTGGGCAGCTGTCAGCGCAACTGGCCAGCTGCACGCGCTGCGATGGCACACCTCGGTGGTGTCACCTGCAACAGCGGCTTCAGCTACCGGAGCCCCTGTCGAGTTGCGCTAGCAACTGCGTGATTATGAGGTGCCGGAGGTGTACCTGCATCTGCTTCCTGGCATGTCTGCCGTTGGTGTGGCTGCCGTTGGCGTGACTGCTGGCGTTGGTATGACGTTTTTGTGGGAGGCCGTGTGTTGGTTCTGGAGCTGTTGTTTGTGGTTGTTTTATTGGGCACCGCCGATTGTGGAGATTTGTGGACCTGTTTGTGTCCAGCTCAGTGTTGCTGGCAGAGACGTGGACAAAGAGAGGCCCAGGGACCGCCTCCCCTTAGCAACCAAAAATGGACTAAGTCGGACAATAATTTGTATGATTCTCACCACGCAGAGACGTAAATTGTCGGCGCGCGAAGGGGCCGAGGGCGTTCTCTATTTCGTCACGTTCAAATTCGCGACACGTGTTAGTATGCGCAAAATTCATGTATTAAATCGTCACGGGCCTCCTAAATATTCTGGCTCCGAATATTGCACCTGCAGTACCATCTGGGAAACAACCTGCAACACCAACCTGTGTTGTCTCGATTCGAATACACTCCGTATGTTTCTCTATTTCTTCTCTATCTGTTCGTCCTGCCCTGCAGCAGCTAGCTTTCGCTTTCAGCAGCATCGGCTTTCCAGTTTGCACCAGCAGTGTTGCCAGTGATCCTCCGCCCGTGGGGGGGGGGGGGGGGCGAGACACGCAAACCGGAAGCGCGAGCTGCCAAACGGCCGGGAGCTGGCCACTGCATAACTACTGCAGTCGATGCGCCCCTAAGCCCCAATACCCAGCTAGCCAACCAACCAATGACTGAACAATGAAGCGAAAGCGAAAACTGGACATACCGACACTTGCATACTGCATCATCTAAGCGATGGGTAGTATCCAAACATAGATGGATGCTTTCCAATGCTATTTGTTTTGCCAAACGGGGTTTTGATTGCCTTCGCTGCAGGCCTGATCGCATGCATCGCTACTGGCCTGATGTTAAACCTAGAAGTTATTGGCGTTGTGTTGATAGCGTCAAAAGTACACAAGGTTTCACCTCTGTGTCCAAGGAAACGTGGCCGGCTCAAGTTTTCTCTATTTGCCCGGAGTCCCTACCTTAATATCCTTGGATAGTGGCTTTACGATCTGCTAACTGTTTTATGTTAAATAACGCCACCAATCTCTCGCGCCGATTGGTCGCGGGCGAAAAATAGCGACAGGTGAGACTCGAGCCCACAATCTTTCGGTTGAGAGGCTGCCACATTAGCTATGAGTTACTGCCCCCCCCCCCCCACCCAACAAATTGTCTCCGTTTGTTTGTTAGTGTTCTTACTGCATGCCTCCTTTATGCCGAGGAAGCCGCCTATTTCGACTTCCGTGATACAAGAAGTTCGTTTCCCAATTGGTAACACCACATCCTATTCAGAATTTCACCACCTGTTGTATGCCATCTTCCTCTGTTCTCGCTCATCGTGACTGATGAAGAAGTCGCGTATCTTGTGTGGCGGAGGCTGTATTGATGCGATCAAATACAATATAAGGGGACGAGTAGCCTAGGGGTAAGTCGGTCGTATCGCAATCGAAAGGCTCTAGGTTCGAATCTCACCTGTCGCTACTCTTCGCCCGCGACCAATCGGCGTGAGAGATTGGCTACGCTACATGACTCAACGGTCGACGTGTCGTAAAGCCAATAACCAACCGACTGATGAAGTCGCATATCTTGTATGGCGAAGGCTGTATTGATGCTATCCAATACAATACAACAGCAATACCGCGCTACATAACCAGTGGCAGTTGATGCGCCCTTAAGCCCAAATAATCAATAAGCATGTGACCGCGCACGGCGAGCAACTTCTTCTTCAGCCAAGTTAATGGCGAGGTAATTTTAGGGCGAGGGGCGGCGTCGTGGTGAGAATCGAACACTGCTGAGCTCCCAGCTCGAAGCTCAGAGTTCCGACTCTGGGCGAACGTCCGGTCGTTAGTCTTGAACGTGTCAAACACTTGACACAGTCCTCGACTCCCCGGCTCTCATGTGAGCGCGTTGACGAGGGCACACGTGTTTGAAACGGCTGTTCTGGCTTTGAACAGAACTTATCCAAACACTCATGAACTGGGCCGGGCGACAGGGGAGGGGGATCGAGTCGGGTCCGGTCAGGTCGGATACGGGCATGGACGGATCCAGGGAGAGGTCGCGAAGGGGCGACCGCTTCCCTTGGACCCGAAGGGCTGCACACCGACTGAGAAATTTGTCCCACCAGGACGCTCGAGTGCATCCACTATCTTTTAAAGCCGAAGATGCCACGAAGTAAAAAGGGCGCACCACCAATGACACTTGTGCACTCACGTAGCATTTCTGTAGACTTCCGTTCCTATTCAGTACAGTAGATTCATCTACCATTATTTAGACTTCCTTTTAAATGTACTTATTTATTCGTTGCTTACTTGTTTGAATTGCTATTAAGAAACACTACTGCACTGTACGGTGCGATTTGAGGTAATGCTCGGTTTGGAGAGAACCTAACCGTGTTTGTTTAATTACTATCCACCCACCATTTAGAACAAACTGCTGTTGACTAATATTAAGATAAAGCCAGAATCTATGCCCCGACAGCATTTGCGGCGCATTATTCCGTGATATGGGCACTAAGACTTCTCGGGACTTTATTTTTGCTAGTTTAGCATCTATAGGTTCTGCTGTTTGTGGTGGGAGGTCATGGTAGCTCGGCCAGTAGGGCGTTATAACCTTGGTCGTAGAACCGTGGGTTCGAATTACCACAACCGGCGGCATTACCCGGTCCACACGCGACGAATCGACGTGAAAGATTGGTGAACATGCAGCCCAGGAATTGTATGTGCCGTAAAATAGCCCAATTCTTCTCTGTTCATGTTTGTTGATGTTTTATGGTTGTTTTTGAACTGCGAGTTTCAGGGGACGAGTAGCCTAGGGATAAGTTGCTCGTCTCGCAATCGAAAGGTTGTGGGTTCGAATCTCACCTGTCGTTACTCTTCGCCCGCGACCAATCGGCGTGAGAGATTGGCGACGCTACATGATGCAACGGTCGATGTGTCGTAAATACTAATAACCAATCAACTGCGGATTTCACGGCTATTCCGTCCTGTATGGAATACTACAACACAAATCTTCCTATCGTTGTTGAGGTCAGATATTCATTCCTCTTGTAGTCACATCGAGTAGCTAAGGCGTGGCTGGCGGCGGGGCCCTTCCATGTTCGGAGAGCGTAGATTAGCCCATCTCGCTTGTGTCATGAACAAGGAAACCAGTGATCGATGTGGAGAGTCCAAGATAGATTGGCTCCGAGAATCGGCTGTCCCCAAATCCAAGCCAGTGATTGGATTGAGTGGGTTGCGTTGACCTGTGGTCAGGTCAGGTGGGCGTGTCGGTGGTCTGTGTCGGGTGTGTATGGTGGTCTGTAAACTGGCGGCCATTCTGATCTGTGTCTGCTGTGTATTGTGGTGTATTGTGGCCTGTGTCGGCTGTGTATTGTGGTGTATTGTGGCCTGTCGACCGGCTGCCATTCTGATCTGTGTCTGCTGTGTATTGTGGTGTATTGTGGCCTGTCGACCGGCTGCCATTCGATCGTGTCGCTGTATTGTGGTGTATTGTGGCCTGTCACTGGCCGCCATTCATCCGTGTCGCTGTATTGCGGTGTATTGTGGCCTGTCGACTGGCTGCCATTCTGGTCTGTGTCGGCTGTGTATTGTGTATTGTGGCCTGTCGACTGGCTGCCATTCTGATCTGTGTCGGCTGTGTATTGTGACGATGGGGTCTGTCGAGTGTGCGATGTTTCCATGTCTTTGCCTGGCGGGCAAGTCTGGGCGTTTTGACCGGGACTTGGGTCATTTGTAGGTGGCGCCCTGAGCGCCCGAACTCGTCTAGTTCCGGAAGCGGCGGCTCGAGGGGAGCTTTGGCTCTTCGAGTTCCTGCGAATGGCCGGCGAATTCCGATGGATGCGCGAATGAGCTGATTAGGCTTCGATTTGGACGTTCCGTTTCGATTGATAAGCGTGGCTGGTGTTCGCAAAGCACTTATTGGCGTATTCGGTGTCGCAATTGGTATGAATTATTATTAATTATTAAATTAGTACAGCATGTATTTGTTTGGTGCCGCTGTTGTGTTGTCAATGCCCTGAGAAGCTGTGTGTTAATGCGATTTGGGATGCTTGGAAGCCCTCACGAGAGGTTCCCTTCACTTTGAGAGCTTCTAGTTTTTTAAATAGCAAATTGACCTCTAGTCCTATCCATCCCAGGCGTCCCACCCACCCTGTGCAGCCGGGCTGATATTCTTGAGATGGAGCCAGTACAAACGGCGTTCGACGATGTTTCCAGGAAAGGCTTGCTGAGACAACCCACGCGAACAGAATGAGGGAATGGCCGAGTGGTTAAGGTGTCGGTTTATGGGTACCCAAGGTCCCGGGTTCGACGCTAGCGCCGCTCAGGACGTTTCCAATCCCGCGGCCCACCGGCGAAACAGTGTGGGCGGCGCCATTAGCCGTGAATGTGCATGAGGTGCGCCGTGAACCACCAAATAAACAATTAACGCGAAGAGAATGTACAGCTGCTGCGGAGGTCCGAGTGCGCAGTGCTGTCGACTCGGGCCGTTCACCCCGCCGCGCGCGCCAAATATGGTGCTGGCACTGCTGGCCGCCGGCGCCGCCGCGACAACGTCGGCCCCACTGCTGCGGACTTGGCGCCGCGCGCTCGCGCCAAACGTTCGCGCCAAGCGTTCGCGCCACCACCTGAGCCTCCCCGGCGGCGCCCTTGCTCGCCATCGGCCGGGGTCGATGCGTGTCCCCCTGCGCTCTGCCGCGCGCCATTGTCTCGCCCTCTGCCCACCTGTCGGCCGCCGGTCGGCGTATACACCTGTCGGCCGGCCCCGAGTCAGCTGACTGGCGGTGATACGTTTCCATGCGGCCGGCGGCTGGGGGCGCGGGGGGGGGTCAGTGACCTCTGACGCTGGCTGCTGAACTGGGGGCCGCCGCGCGGGCGGCATGGGCTCCCGGTTCGTTTGAGGGGGGGGGGGGACGAGAAGGGACAGGAGGACCGGCTGGGGTGGGCCGCGGTACTGTCCGGGAGAGGGGGGGCTGGTGCCGCCTGTGTCTAGGGACCGAACCCACCACTCGTGCAGTAGGCGTACCATGTTGTACCATGCATCATGTAGCACGTATTTATGCTGTCGTGTCGTGTTCGTCATCTTCTCACTTGCCATTTGTCGTACATCCTAATAGTTCACCTGCACTTATACACCTAATAGGACTAAAAGCGTACGAGTAGGTGTCATTCGCACACCGAAGGCGGTGATGTGAAGTGCGACCTCCCATGAAGGTCACACTCCTGCGACCTTCACAGTTGTAGGAGAAAGCCATTGGCGGCAAAGCCATCACAGAAAGCCATCACAGAAGTCGCCAGTTTTCCCCAACGATGGGCGGATACAGGGAAAATTTTCCCATGGGAAGACGGCACTCCTCCAGCCGGGAAAGGCGCCCCTTCAGGAGGGCCCGAGCGCATGCCACGCTGAATGGATTTGCCGCCAAAACGCCGGCGGGAAAAGGAGCCCCTTTGGAGACGAAAAGCACGCTCGTGTGCTCTCCTTCCCCCACGAGTTTCTCCGCCGAAGGCGCCCCTCCGAGAACACGCCTGGATCCGCCCCTGCCCCCGGCTAAGAACTGCCCTTGCGCAATGCCGACCGGTCTGAGTCCGGTGGATTATATGCTTAACATGCCGGGCCGGTTATGTTCCGAGCGTGCCGGTCGGCCGGCTTAGTCTGCCGGAGCTTATCCCCTTGCAGTGAGTTCCAGTCCGTCCGCGTCATTTGGTAGTGACTTGATCTGTGGCCAGGGCGGGGATGGCCGAGTGGTTAAGGTGTCGGGCTATGGGTACCAAAGGCCCCGGGTTCGACTCTAGCGCCACTCAGGACATTTCCCAATCCCGCGGCCCACCGGCGAAACAGTGTGGGCGGCGCCATTAGACGTGAATGTGCATGAAGTGTGTCGTGAACCAACCAATAAACAAACAATTGATCTGCGGCCAGGGGGAACGTCACGTCAGTTTACGTTCGTCGGCTTTGGCGAATGACCTTGACTGTCCCGCTGACGCCGACTTACTTGTGACGGCAAGTACGGGTCCAAACTATGTCCCACTCCAGCATCTTCAGTTCACGACCAGGGTCCGTCCCGGTACCCTCAGGTCTGGATCAGGGCCCATCCCGGGGCCCGTCCTGGGGCCCGTGAATCCGGAGCAGGACCCGTCCGGGCACCCACGGGCCCGAACCAGGGCTCGCTCAATCACCCACAGGTCGGCACCGGTGCCCGCCCCGGCACCAGCTGATTCCGGCCAGGCTCCGCCCAGTCGGGTCACGTGGGTGTATCGTGTATCGAGGGCGGGCGGCGGGGGCTCTGCCGCCATTGCTCCGCTCCTGTCTAACACTGGTAGCACCCCTTCAGTACATCGTCCTTCCGACCATCCTTGCGTTTCCCTTTCATATCATGACGCGTGTGCTTTCAATGTTGCTACTGTTTTATCGTGACGGCTCTTTAGAAGCGATTTTGCAGTGAATACATCCGAAATGTTGGTGCAATTGGGAAGGGAAATTGTTTGGGATGCTATATAATTAAAAACCACATGATTATAATCCGCATGATTACAACCCCCACAATTGTCTTACTCCATAGTTCCATAGGTGTCGCCACTGCGTGGCAGGAGATGCGTTCCACCACTAAGCTTTGATTCATTCAGCATTGTACCTGCGGCATGGCAAGAAAGAATCTTCCTAAATCCCCCCACCCCGCTGTCGCCACTCTTCGCCCGCGGCCGATCGGCGACTGTACATTACTCGGCAGTCGATGTGTCGTAAAAACCAATAACCAACCTAAATTCCTTCTCGCTCTCCTTAGTTATAAATATAGGCGACGGCAACGTGCAGCACTTCTACAGTTTACTATGCCTTCTAGAGTATTGTCAGTACAGCCTATACAGCCAGCCTTCTACAGCATTGATCGTCATATATGGACATTAGACTGGTATCTTAAGATGGTGGTTTAGAATACCTCCATCTGAAATACGCTGCTGCCGTGATAGAGGTTTGCGAGATCGAGATAGAGGTTCGCGAGAGAGCCAGGTCCGATAGCGAAGTTGTCGCATGGCAAACCTACTGCCATCACAGTCGGGGCGGCAAGCCGGAGTGGGATGTCCGTCCACTTAGTGTGGAAATTTGCCGAGTGGGGAACACCCGACAGTACCAGAGTCCACCCTGCTCCCCCCCCACCGGCGCGGCGGCATGGAACGCTCACCACGCTGCCCCCCGTCCCCTCCCCTCGGTGCCGGAGGCGGATGTGACACACTTCTGCGGTCGGACGGTGGGGGAGAGAGCACCACGCCGAGGGGGAGCGAGCCGGGCGGCGGGTATTGCCGGAGGCGTTCCCAGTACTGAGCGGGGAGAGTCGGCACTTCGCAGCACCGGTCTTTGTCCCGGGCTTGTCTTCCTGGCGGGTGAAGGCCCACTTTCCTACTCCCCTCGCCCCGCTTCCCGGCACTTCTCGACCACGGCCTTTGTCTCGGGCTTGTCTTCCTGGCGAAAGGCCCACTTTCGCACTCCCCCACCCACTTCCCGACACTTCCCGACACTTCCCGACACTTCCCGACACTTCCCGACACTTCCCGACACTTCCCGACACTTCCCGACACTTCCCGACACTTCCCGACACTTCCCGACACTTCCCGACACTTCCCGACACTTCCGACACTTCCCGACACTTCCCGACACTTCCACACTTGACACTTCCCGACACTTCCACGACACTTCCCGACACTTCCAGACACTTCACACTTCGACACTTCCGACACTTCCCGACACTTCCCGACACTTCCACACTTCCAGACACTTCGACACTTCCACGACACTTCCCGACACTTCCGACACTTCCCGACACTTCCCGACACTTCACACTTTCGACACTTCCGACACTTTACGACACTTCCCGACACTTCCCGACACTTCCCGACACTTCCCGACACTTCCGACACTTACACTTCCCGACACTTCCAACACTTCCCGACACTTCCCGACACTTCCACTTCGACACTTCCGACACTTCCGACACTTCACTTCCGACACTTCCCGACACTTCCCGACACTTCCCGACACTTCCCGACACTTCCCGACACTTCTCCGGCGCAAACCTCGCGGGGAGTGTGTGAACGGTCTCCTGCTGGGCGGGAGCCCAAACGGTATTGAAGCCCACTGACCCAGGGGCGCCTGGGTGAGATTCTGTCCGGGTCGAAGGCAGAAGGTTGTGATGAAATTGTAAAGTGGCTGGTCGCAACGTCAGTTCGTGTACAACTGGTAGGTGGAACTTATAGGTCTAACTAATTCTATAGTAACTAACTAAACTAGCTCAAGATGTACCTAATAGATCGCAGGTGTTCAATGAAATTGGCCAGAGGAGCCATGTGCCGATCCTGGTTACCTTGTTATCACTAGTTAGCCATGTAATGTCTTCGTTTGTTTCAGTTCTCCACGACGACCTGTAGTCATTGGAAATACACAGCCCAAAGATAATGGTAATCACAACATTCCTCCCGGTCTGTGCATGTTGACAGGCGCGCACCCAGGATTTTTCCATGGGGGGCCGGGACCGAAAAGGCCACTTGGACGGCTCCAAAAGGGCACTTTGCGCCCGAGGCACACTGGAAGGTTTGTTGACCGGGGGGGGGGAGGGGTGAATTTTCCATGCCGCATAGGACAGGAAAGGGCACAGGGGAATGTCATTTTTAGGCCAAAAGGGCAGTTTTGGCCCAAAGGGCACCTTTGGCACGGGCAGGGCACATAGGGCAGGTGATTTTTGGGCTAAATTTGGGACATTCCGGCCAAGAGGGCACTTTTCGGTTAAAAGGGACTTGGCCAAAAGGGCCCTTTCGTCTCATGGGGGGGGGGCGGCCCCCTGGCCCCCTCCACTGCATGTTGGCGATAGTCGGTGGATGTTGAGCTCTTCCAAAAACGAAATGTAGGAGCAGAACACCGGAGTGAATGGGAGTAGAACAAATTGTGGTGTTGACCTTAACTGATGAATAATAGAATCAGCTGGCAAATCATAACATCCGCATGACTGCTAATTATAGATGTCTTCGCTCTCACCAATTTCATCTCTTTGTCTGTCGGTCTGTACTCTGTCTTTTATCCTGCCTGAGGTCGATGCGCCTCATTTAGAGTTCAACACGCGCCAAGGCGCGGTAACGGTGTTTGCCGGCGGGAACTGACCCCGTTCATCGAGATTATAATCGCCGTCCATTTGGCCGTGTTGTGAGGGGGCACTTCTCGCCGGAGATTCCGCCCCTCCCGCAATCGGCGTCGTCATCTGTCTCTGACTCCGGGGGCCCCGCCCCCGTCGCCGTCGGCCGCCCCGCCCCCTCGACCGGTGAAAGCGGGGGTCAAGGGGTCACGAAACGCGGTCGCCGCGCTAACGGGGCAGGGGGCGGAGGGCAGCGCCGCGCTGCGGCGGCCGACCGAACCGCGCCGGCTATTTGCGCCCGCGGGCTCGCGGCGCGTAACGGGGTCTCTGGCTTGATTCCTGGTCCGTGGCCGGCGGCGGTGGCCTGCCTGGTTTAGCCTCTTGTTTGTGGAGACAGAGCGGCGGGTGGGGAGAGCGGCCCCGCAGTGGCGTCGGGCCGGCAGAGGCCGGCGTGCTGACCTCCCGCCGGCCCGCGGCGGCGGCGGGTGGAAGTGTGCATGGGCGACGCGGCGGATTTCGGAAGGCCGCGATTGTTTTTTAGGTGGACTCTTCCCATGCAACGCTTTGGGCGTAATACTCTATTAGGGCTCGGAAACCTTTGGGGAGGGGGCTGTACACAGCCTATGCAGTGAATGCGCCCGTAAACTCAGAACAACGGTTGAGGGTGTGGGTGGGGAGGGGGCAAGGATGGCGGCGGCCCCCCAACTTGGGACGTTCTTAACATTGACCCTATGGGTGTTGTATGGCGAACACCATTTCTGCACTGGGGCCTTGTTGTGACCTTATTGTGACCTTTCTTCTGTCGCTCTCCATGGTCGTTTGGTTGCAGAAAATGTTGGCTTGGTCGGCGTTCCTTTTGGCCTGGTACGCAGTTTTGTTCCACGGCTTGTTCAGTCGCGTCTTCCCATGTCAGTTGCTTTCTTCCTCATCTTCCGTCTTCCTCTTTCCTCTCTCTCCCACAACTGATCCTCTCGCACTCTAACCATTTTGTGTTTTGATTTAGCCTCTATTAGCACTTTCCCCATCATTGTCAATCAAGTTTCATTTGAGCGTTGGATGTAAACAAAAATCTTCCAATGTTGTTTCCGAAGACTTGGCAAGAAACATCATTCTGTATACCCGAATTACCTGCACTTTTATATCATTTCTGGCCCTCTGTGCCGCCCTACATCACTTCAAAAACATATGGTCACTAACTGAAGATCATTCATGCCTGGTGTGCTTTGTTGTCACATGCTTATTTCTTTAGTGCGCTGGCGTAGGCCGACTGAACGTCAATGAACAAAAACATCTGACTTAGGATACAAATGTGTTCCCGTTGCGTAAGGTTTTCCACCTAAGTTGTTTAATTTGGACACTGTCCCCCATTCATCCTCTTGTATGCTCTTGTTCCCCTGCACTCGTCCTTGTTCCTCTATCTGCTTTCGCTCTAGTATATTTGTTCTTCCAACCCCTTTGCATGCTTCCCTTCCCCTCATACTTGAGCCCGGCGCGGTTTTCTGCTCCCTCTCCGAGGTGACTTGTAATGTTTTAAGCTTATAAGCTGCACTATAAGGCCCCTTAAGCTTGGGAACATATTTTATTATATTTTGTTATATTGTATTTCTTATTATTTTGGGCATTATGCTATGCAAAACTATCCTGTTGAGCTGAGCAGTTTTTACGTACGGCTATGGTTATGCTCAGCTATCCTATGCTCAATTCATTTAGTGTTTCTGCCCTGGCTCCAGACATTTGGGGTAGCAGTCTAGAGGCAAGGTGTCCATCTTCCAATCGAAAGGTCGTGTGTTCGAGTCCCAACCGTCTCACCCTTCTCACGCCAATCTGCGTGAGAGATTGGCGTCGCTGTTTTACCAAATAATCTACTCGTATTGAAGCCAATAGCCACCGTCCTGGTCCCGACTTTCCCTCCGCCCCGTGCGTGGCCAGCTTTGGCTTGCCCTCCGGCTTCTCTCGGCTGTGATCCTCCCTCCCCTAGCTTCTGTCCGTCGTGAATGGCGCACCGCCCCTTCCCACCGCACCCCCCCGGATGGGTATATCCCGTACCTGCCCCGTGCGGGGCTTCTCCGTCGGCGGCGAACAGCGCCGCGTCGGCGCCGGCACCTGTCGCGTCGCATTCCGAGTCCGGCGGCGACAATGGGCCGCGACCGGGCCGGGCCCGGCGGCGTGACGGGCCGTTTTTCCGCCTAACCGTACCGACGCGCCGCCGGCGACGGCCGGCCGGCCGGCGCCGAAATAAAAATCGACCGTACGGTGCCGCGGCCCGGGGGCACGGCCGGCCGCTGCCGCGGCCGCGCCGCGGGCGTCGCGGCGGGGTTCATTGGACTCGCCCGGGCGAGCCAGCTCATGGCGCTGACCGAGCCGAAGATAGCGGCGGGCGCCGGCGCGGCCCGGGTCCGCGACCTTGCGGCGTCGGCGGGAGGCCGCCCGAACTCGGGGAGCTAGACGGGGAAGCAGTGGTTCTTTTGCGATGCGTTCGACTGCCAGGTCGTGTACGTCGACAGACTCTCGCGCGATGTCATGCGCTAAATATAGCCGAAATGGCTGACATGGCGTAAACTCTTTACTGCACACACAACCTCTCACGTCGATCGATCGCGGGCGGACTCTTTAATCCCTCTGGCTGTGAGATTCGAACCAACGATTCCAATAGGTAATACTGCTCCATACCCAGTCCATGAGCTGCTATAGGAGACTGACCATGAGCTGCTATAGCAGGATGTCTATGAGCTGCTATAGCAGGCTGTCCATGAGCTGCTATAGCAGGCTGTCCATGAGCTGCTATAGCAGGCTGTCCATGAGCTGCTATAGCAGGCTGTCCATGAGCTGCTATAACAGGCTGTCCATGAGCTGCTATAGCAGGCTGTCCATGAGCTGCTATAACAGGCTGTCCATGAGCTGCCATAATAGGCTGTCCATGGGCTGCTATAGCAGGATGTCCATGAGCTGCTATATCAGGCTGTCCATGAGCTGCTATAGCAGGCTGTCCATGAGCTGCTATAGCAGGCTGTCCATGAGCTGCTATATGTCCATGGGCTGCTATAGCAGGCTGTCCATGAGCTGCTATAGCAGGCTGTCCATGAGCTGCTATAGCAGGCTGCCCATTAGCTGCTATAGCAGGTTTTCCATGAGCTGTTACTACTATACTAGGCTGACTAAGAGCTGCTATACTAGGCTGACCATTACCTACTATAACAGGGTAACCATGAGCTGCTGTAGCAGGCGGTCCATGGGCGGCTGTCCAGGCCCGAGATGCCGCCGCCGCCGCCGCCGCCGCCGCCGCACAGTGCCGAGCTAGCCTGTTGTGTTCCATTGAGGTCGCCGGCCGGCCGCGGTCGGCAGTGGGGGTGGGCGGCGGCGTTTTTAGGCCGGGCTAGAGCCGCGCGGGCCGTGGCGGGCTTGGTGGCGTCGCGTGGCAGCGGGCTGGGGGCTGCCGACCGGCGCTGGGATGGGCTGTCCTCTCCGGAGGAGATCCGACCCGGCGGCCAGCCTGTGCCGAGACGTTCTCGCCGCCGGGCTGTGTCGACCTTTTGTGAGATGTTGGTGTGGAGATCGGCCTCGGGCGTTGTCCAGCGAATCTCTGTCTGCAGTCTGGTCGGGCCGTGTTGACCTTTTGCGAGAGCTTGATGCGGAAATCGGCCTCGGGGGTTGTCCAGCGAATCTGTCTGCAGTCTGACCGGAGCTAAGGTGGTGCAAGCAGATCGTGAAGTAAGACCTGGTTCGTTGTGATCACCTATTTATTCCCCATGCTCGCTGAACTCCAGTCACATTGCGTATGACTGTTAATTAAGTCCGTATATTCTTACCATGCATATTACCGACTTTAACTATTGAACATTTAAGCAAACAACTGTGATACAGTGTGTGTGAGTTGGGAGGTTGATACTCACTATGCATCACCACGGCATTAATGCTAAGCTTTCACGGGAAGTTGGTGGGAGCCATGGCCTCTGGCCTCCTGTTCCTACACCTATCTTCCCATCATATGCCAAAGTGGAATTCAACAACTATTCAACTATTCAACAGGTGTTTGATATAACGCTTTAGCCAGCTTATGGATTTCGCACCTAAGCGGCAGAAGTCGCATGGTCGTCGTACGCATCTGCCAATGCCTGTCCCGTATGAGAAGTCGCATGATCAACCACATGCCTCGCTTTGCCCCTATGAGAAGTCACTAGATTCACCATATCTACATCCTCGCTTTGCCTGCCCTGTAGAGAAGTCGCATGATCCCCATATGTGCTTCGCTTTGCCTCCCCGTATGAGAAGTCGCATGATCCCCATATGTGCTTCGCTTTGCCTGCCCCGTATGGAAGTCGCATGATCCCCATATGTGCTTCGCTTTGCCACCCCGTATGAAAGTCGCATGATCCCCATATGTGCTTCGCTTTGCCTCCCCGTATAGAAGTCGCATGATCCCCATATGTGCCTTTGCCTTGCCCGTATGTGAAGTCGCATGATCCCCATATGTGCTTCGCTTTGCCTTCCCCGTATGAGAAGTCGCATGGTCCTCGTACGTGTTTCGCCTTGCATGTCTCGAGGTTGTAGTACCCCATTGCTGGCTTCGGCACGCCTTTCCGCGGTGAACGACCTCGGCGGGAGCTGACAGCTGGCGGCGGCAAGGCCGCCAGGGGCCGTTTTTGCCACTCTCGGCTCACCGGGCGTCCTGGGATGAGCTTGACGTCACACCGGTGACCGCCCCGCCCCTCTGTTGCTCCGCCCATTCCCTCTGCTGCCAAGTCCCTCCACTCTGCTGCCAAGTCCCTCCACTCTGCTGCCAAGTCCCTCCACTCTGCTGCCAAGTCCCTCCACTCTGCTGCCAAGCCCCTCCCCTCTGCTGCCAACCTTTTGCTCCACCCCCTGTTGCTCCGCCCTCCCCTCTGCTGTCAAGCCCCTCTCCTCTGCTGCCCCTCCCCTCTCCTCTGTTGCTCCCCCCTCTGTTGCTCCGCCCCCCTCTGTTGCTCCGCCCCTCTCCTCTGTTGCTCCGCCCCCTCTGTTGCTCCGCCCTCGCCGTCGTTCGGGCTCGTTGCCGGCCGCTGTGCTGACCTGGACCGGCCCGCGCTCTTCCTGCCCTGCTCCCTGTCTCCCCCTGGGTCCCCCTGTCCCCTGTGTCCGTCCCTGTGTCTCCTGTGTCTCCCTGTGTCTCCCTGTTCCCCCTGTGTCCCCCTGTGTCTCCCTGTGTCTCCCTGTGTCTCCCTGTGTCTCCCTGTGTCTCCCCTGAGTCTCTGCCCTGTGTCTCCCTGTCTCCCCGTCTCCCCTGATTCTGCCCCTGTGTCTCCCTGTGTCTCCGTATCTCATGTCGCCCGTGTCTCTCCGACTCTACCCGTCTCCAACTCGGTCTCTTCTCTTTCTTTTTTCCTTCATTTCTCATGTTTTTGTTCTCTTCCTCTTCCTGCTTTCGTTCTCATTTATCAGCATTTCTTCTCCTGTCTGCCCTTTCCCCATCTCTTCCTCTATCCCTGTTCTACTCTTGTCCACGTCCCTTTTCGTTCTTAATGTTTCCGATTTCCTGGTTTTTGTTTCTCATTAGTCTTCTTTATCGCCCTGTTTGTTGCCTGCTCCTCTTCCGTCCTACTTGCTTCCATTTTTTCTGCCTCCCTTCTGGGGAAGTAGAAGAGGAATCTTTATCTTTCCTTCCTTGCCCTCTGTCTCCCCTTCTTACTTTCCTTCCCGTTCTTCTTCCCTTCTTTCCTATTTACCTTCCTGCTCACCATTTTCCATTCTCCCTCGGGCCGCTTTCTTCCCTTCCCTGTCTTCCTCCGGACTATGGTTCGAGACCCATTGTCAGTTTCCAATTTCTCTTGCTGTTCCTCTCCAGCTCCCTCTCCACCAGCCTTTCCCGCGGTGTCCCACACCTTCCCCGTCCTTGCCGGTGTAGACACCTTCCCCGTCCTTGCCGGTGTAGACACCTTCCCCGTCCTTGCCGGTGTAGACACCTTCCCCGTCCTTGCCGGTGTAGACACCTTCCCCGTCCTTGCCGGTGTAGACACCTTCCCCGTCCTTGCCGGTGTAGACACCTTCCCCGTCGTCCTTGCCGGTGTAGACACCTTCCCCGTCCTTGCCGGTGTAGACACCTTCCCCGTCCTTGCTGGTGTAGACACCTTCCCCGTCCTTGCCGGTGTAGACACCTTCCCCGTCCTTGCCGGTGTAGACACCTTCCCCGTCCTTGCCGTGTAGACACCTTCCCCGTCCTTGCCGTGTAGACACCTTCCCCGTCCTTGCCGGTGTAGACACCTTCCCCGTCCTTGCCGGTGTAGACACCTTCCCCGTCCTTGCCGGTGTAGACACCTTCCCCGTCCTTGCCGGTGTAGACACCTTCCCCGTCCTTGCCGGTGTAGACACCTTCCCCGTCCTTGCCGGTGTAGACACCTTCCCCGTCCTTGCCGGTGTAGACACCTTCCCGTCCTTGCGGTGAGAACCTTCCCCGTCCTTGCCGGTGTAGACACCTTCCCCGTCCTTGCCGGTGTAGACACCTTCCCCGTCCTTGCCGGTGTAGACACCTTCCCGTCCTTGCCGGTGTAGACACCTTCCCGTAGTGCGGTGACACCTTCCCCCTTCCGGTGTAGACACCTTCCCCGTCCTTGCCGGTGTAGACACATTCCCGTCCTTGCTGGTGTAGACACCTTCCCCGTCCTTGCCGGTGTAGACACCTTCCCCGTCCTTGCCGGTGTAGACACCTTCCCCGTCCTTGCCGGTGTAGACACCTTCCCCGTCCTTGCCGGTGTAGACACCTTCCCCGTCCTTGCCGGTGTAGACACCTTCCCCGTCCTTGCCGGTGTAGACACCTTCCCCGTCCTTGTCGTTGTAGACACCTTCCCCGTCCTTGTCGGTGTAGACACCTTCCCCGTCCTTGCCGGTGTAGACACCTTCCCCGTCCTTGCCGGTGTAGACACCTTCCCCGTCCTTGTCGGTGTAGACACCTTCCCCGTCCTTGCCGGTGTAGACACCTGTCAAGTTCCCGGTGTCTGGGAGGTGGGGGAGGGGGTGGAGTGGAGGGCATTGACCGACATGCGGCCACCGACTGAGCGAGTTCTTCAGCAGGTGGTGACGGCGCAGTGCAAACAGCAGTGGCGTACAACCCAGATACTGAGGCAGCTGATGGTGAAGCTGATGTGGCACATGGAGTGCTTGGGGGCGCATCGAATGCGTCGGTCATGCATCCTGTAGCCCATATGGGCATGTGCAACACTTTATGAAGTTGGCCGAGGGAACTAAATGACCTTTTTGATGGCAAAAGCTGCTAGAAAACTATTTGTATCTCGTTCACGCCTATGGGCTCAATAGTCGAGCTTCGGACTGATTATGGGGAGGGATGGCGGCCCCTTGGCATGCACAAGGTAGCCATGGGTGGCCTGGAGGCTGGAAATTCCTACCTTTTAGGGCATGGAAAACGCGCCCAATTACCACCATTATCAGAGTATCCAGAATATAAGTGCTTACGTCGGAACGTTAGAGAAGACTACCAAGTCAGTATTTTCTCCATCATACTCCCAAAAGGATGCATCGAATCTACGGGGGCCGGCGCTCAGCCTCCCTTCCGATAAGTAAACGTCATCTACCGCTTATCGCATCACTGTGGGATCCTATCGTATCCTATCACAGCGTCCTACCGTATGCTATGACTGAGATACCCATTTGGTGCGCTGACACTAGCCCGTAGACCGGAGGTAGCTCGTGGCGCCACCTATACCGTGGCTTAATACTGATTGCTGCTTCTCTCGGCAGGTGGCGCCATCTTGAACGCGGCCATGGCGTCCACCGGCGATGAGTACAGACTCAAGTGGCAGACGCACGTGCGCAACTTGTGCACAGAGTTTCTGGAGCTGCGCAAAAACGAGAGCTACGTGGACGTGACGCTGGTGTGCCGCGGCGGTCTGATCAGAGGTGAGTGTGGGAGGTCACATTGGAGGTGAGGGTGGGAGGTCACAGAGGTGAGGGTGGGAGGTCACAGAGGTGAGGGTGGGAGGTCACAGAGGTGAGGGTGGGAGGTCACATCAGAGGTGAGGGTGGGAGGTCACAGAGGTGAGGGTGGGAGGTCACAGAGGTGAGGGTGGGAGGTCACAGAGGTGAGGGTGGGAGGTCACATCAGAGGTGAGGGTGGGAGGTCACATCAGAGGTGAGTGTGGGTTGGTAGTCTGTGGTTATTGGCTTTGCGACACGTCGACCGTTGAGTCATGTAGCGTCGCCAATCTCACGCCGATTGGTCGCGGGCGAAGAACAGCGACAAGCGAGACTCGAACTCGCAATCTTTCGATTGCGAGACGGCCAACTTACCCATAGACTACTCGCCACCGAGAGAGATGAGTGTGGGAGGTCACACCAGAGGTGAGGGTGGGAGGTCAGATCAAAGGCAAGTGTGGGTGATCACAATGGAGGTGAGTGTGAGAGGAAGATCAGAGATGGAATATCAGATCAGAGGCGAGAGATCAGATCAGTTCGAGGTGGTGGATCAGAGATGGTGTTGGTGTTGACAGCGACATTAACTGGATGGTGGTGTTGACAGCGACGTTAACTGTAATGGTGTTATGGTAATGACAGCGAGTTAACTGGGTAATGGTGTTGACAGCGACGTTGGTGGGCGGTGCCTTAAAGTTAATTCACCATTAACTGTGTGGATGAATGAAGAAGTTGCTTGGGAATAGCGAAAGATTGGAAGAAAATAGGATTAAAAAGCAGAATGTCTTTCACTTCAGTCACATGCATTTTGCATTATTTAGCAGTCATGTGCATGATGACTGCCCATACATCATGTGGCAAAATGGTAAAAACCTAAGATGAGGACGAAATAGCACAACTCCATTAACTGTGCATTTCCAGGCTACATGGTTAATTATTTTACACTGTTGGCGGTGTAGTGGTGGTGCTGACGAGGTGGTGGTGCTGTTCGCAGCGCACCGTCTTCTGCTGTCGGCGTGCAGTCCCCTGTTGGAGAGGCTGCTGGCCGACAACCACCAGCCGGAGGCGACGCTCATCCTGCCCGACCTGCAGGTAACCATGGAAACGGCGTCGGTGGCGGCGGAGACAGGCGTGACGCGGGAGCTTTGAGTGCATGACGGAGGGGCGGGGATGGCCGAGTGGTTAAGGTGTCGGGCTATGGGTACCAAAGGTCCCGGGTTCGACTCTAGCGCCACTCAGGACATTTCCCAATCCCGCGGCCCACCGGCGAAACAGTGTGGGCGGCGCCATTAGCCGTGAATGTGCATAAAGTGTGTCGTGAACCAACCAATAAATAGACTGCATGACGAAGTCTTCCACGTTAGACCGTTGCTCTCAAGCTGCCAAATACCTCCAACACACTGAATTTCATCAGCTGCTCGGATTGTTGAAGCTTCAAAATATAGAAATAGCGAGAACAGCCTGGCTTTAATATATTCAGAGCCACGTCGCCGGAAAACCCCATGCTTCAAAGCGTCCAATATTACAGACGTGCTTCAAAACCCGTATGTTTCAACCTGGATGTTGTAGTTTCATGAATCCTGATCAACATCTGTTTTGTACTTTTCGGCGGATCTTGAGCACTTTATCACAGAGCAATTAGCTGTCAAATAGCAGCATTCAACCTCCCCAAGTGAGAAGAATGACTGCATACTTTTATGTCGCGGATGCCTGCCAAAAATCCAGCAACAGCCTATTTTTGCCGACCCTGGTGACAATTTGGACCTCTGGTGGGAAATATCGAGTAAGAGAGACATAGACACGAAACAGCACAACTTGCTTTGGCAGGGCTACTCACAATTATTACAACTGTGTAAATTTTCCCAGCAGACTAACGATAGGGATGTGTACCTGCCCCTGAATCTCCGCATCACTGGAAATACTTGCGAAACATTGCTGTTAAGAACCGGGAGGGGGAGAGAGAACTGACCAATCCTCAACCTATGCTAGTTCTCTGTACTGGTTATAGTGCGTTCGAATGTTATCGGGGACTATGTCATGCAGACGTATGCTGGTTGTTTACAGCTGATCTCGTAGTTTTAAAATATGCTTTGGGGTTTGAAATTTGAGGCATTCACTGTTTGATGTTGCGCTTTGGAACGACGAGGATTTCGAAGCTTTGATATTGAGATTCATGTGGTTCTGAATTAGTGCACCAAATTATCTACCACTCAGGAATTTTTCAATCCCCCCACCCACCCCCGAAAAAAATGGGGGGGGCATTAACCGTGAAAGTGATAAAAAGTGTCGTAAACCAACCAAAAAAAAAAGAATTAGGACCACATTTTGTCATCACACTTTCGGAGCTTTGGGGTGCTAGGCGATTTGGACAGTTTGGAAATGCGCGCGAGTTATCAGACTGATGGAAGCGCCCCAAGCCCGAAAGAACGAACAGTTCGTGGGATTCGGAGTAATACATAATTTGACGTTTTGTGGCTCTGGAAATGCATGGTTCTGTTGAATGTGCTGAAGTCGGGAGGTGTGCTGTGAATTAGGCTTCTTCGCATGCATGGACCGTTTCGTTTTTATTTAACTTTGTGCCACCGGTGTAATTATGGGTGAGCACAAATTTAGTTGATATGTCCCTCATCAACTACAATAAATTAATTGTACGTCAACGTGAGACATCAATCTATCTGACCAGACTGGAATGTCAGCTAAAGTGTAGACACAAATGCCTTTGGTATCTCAAAGTTAGACGAGAGAGCTACAGTGTGCCGCTAATCCCGTCTCTCTATGTAATTTATGTAATTCACTCTATGTAACAACTGGTGAGTGGGCCACCAAGTTACACCCCTTCCCTCGGACTACAAGAAGATGAAACTTCTCCGTCGCAATCCTTGGGAAGCATCCGGTGTTTTGTTTTTTCTTGTCATGCAACGCCCTAGGCGTAGAGATCAGCCCAGTAAAATACTTGAGGGATTGTGTCCCCTCAGCCTCGGTGGTCGCTGTACCCAAAGCATCGCGACGTTACAGAAACTCCTTCGATCTCTGGCGCGGTCGCAGACTGCCATCGTTGCGGCCACTCGGTGAACTAACGATTGGCGTTGCCGCCGACAGGTGTCGTGCGTCCGATCGCTAATCGAGTACGTATACACGGGCGAGATCTCCGTCCACGACTCCGAGATCGATCGGCTAGTGGACGCGGCCAACATGCTGGAGATGCGCGGCATCGCTCTGGCCGTCCCTCCCAGCGCCGTCAAGGTGAGTCCACTGTCTGACCATGGTCCACTGTCTGACCATGGTCCACTGTCTGACCATGGTCCACTGTCTGACCATGGTCCACTGTCTGACCATGGTCCACTGTCTGACCATGGTCCACTGTCTGACCATGGTGCACTGCTTGACCATGGTCCATGACCATGGTCCACTGTCTGACCATGGTCCACTGTCTGACCATGGTCCACTGTCTGACCATGGTCCACTGCTTGACCATGGTCCACTGTCTGACCATGGTCCACTGTCTGACCATGGTCCACTGTCTGACCATGGTCCACTGTCTGACCATGGTCCACTGTCTGACCATGGTCCACTGTGTGGTCGCGGCTGACTGTGTGGTCGGCTGACTGTGTGGTCGGCTGACTGTGTGGTCGGCTGACTGTGTGGTCGGCTGACTGATGGTCACTGTGCTGACCTGTGTGGTGAGCAGACTGTGTGGTGAGCAGACTGTGTGGTGAGCAGACTGTGTGGTGAGCAGACTGTGTGGTGAGCTGACTGTGTGGTCGCGGCTGACTGTGTAGTCGCGGACACATTGTGTAGTAGCGGACACATTGTGTAGTAGCGGACACATTGTGACTGGCCAGCTGATTGTGTAGTAGTCAGCTGACTGGCCAGTTATATATGTCAAACCGGAGGGAATCTCTTGTACTTTATTCTTCACCGCCTTCGCATCAGTTATCATAGCATTATTAATATTATGATCAGTTATTAAGGGATGACTAAGCGTATGCAAAGTGACACACCTACGTACCGTGTGTCTAGTCACTCGTGTACGCGATGCACTTCTGCGGAACAGTAACCACACCGCGCCGGTCCGCAGCGTCCCCGGCCGTCGCTGACGCTGCCGGTGCCGACGGCGCCATTCGCGTTCCCGCCGCCGCTGTCGGTGGGCCTGACGCCGCCGCTGTCGGCGGGCCTGACGTCGCCGATCCTGGCGTCGCCCGTCAAGTCGCTGCTGCGCCGCAACCTGACCGGCGGCGGCGAGCGGCGCCGCTCGCCGCTGAAGCGGCGCCGCTCGTCCGAGGAGGAGGACGCGCGCAAGAGGGCGCCGACCGGCCGGCAGGACGCCGGCGTCGGCCGCTGCTCGACGCCGCTGTTTGTGGTGAGTTTGTCGTCTGTTTGTCGTCTGTTTGTGGTGGGGTTGTCGTCTGTTTGTGGTGGGTTTGTCGTCTGTTTGTGGTGGGTTTGTCGTCTGTTTGTGGTGGGTTTGTCGTCTGTTTGTGTGGTTTGTCGTCTGTTTGTGTGTTAGTTTGTCGTCTGTTTGTCGTCTGTTTGTGGCTGAATTTGTTGTTGTTTGTGGTGGGTTTGTCGTCTGTTTGTGGTGGGTTTGTCGTCTGTTTGTGGTGGGTTTGTCGTCTGCTTGTGGTGGGTTTGTGGTGGGTTTGTCGTCTGCTTGTGGTGTGTTTGTGGTGGGTTTGTCGTCTGCTTGTAGTCTGTTTGTGGTGGGTTTGTCGTCTGTTTGTGGTGGGTTTGTCGTCTGTTTGTGGTGGGTTTGGCGTCTGTTTGTGGTGGGTTTGTCGTCTGTTTGTGGTGGGTTTGTCGTCTGTTTGTGGTGGGTTTGTCGTCTGTTTGTGGTGGGTTTGTCGTCTGTTTGTGGTGGGTTTGTCGTCTGTTTGTGTTGTGTTTGTCGTCTGTTTGTGGTGGGTTTGTGTTCTCCTTGTGGTCGGGTTGCGGTGGGTTTGTCGTCTGCTTGTGGCTGGTTTCTGGTCCGACTCGTTCTGGGTTTGTCAACTTTTCCAACAACCAATTTTCCACCCAAGGTCCCCCTCCGAGGAAATGTGTCCGCATGAAGACTGCTGGATTTGCCTCCTACTCTATCATGGTTGCCTAACTCTATGGTGGGATATCTTTAGCTCGTTGCAGCAGCACAATTTACTCAATCTTTGTTCCAAATTTGCACCGTTTAGCTCGCCTTGCAATAGCAACATTTCGCGTTTCGATGCAACTTGATTGTGAACTTCCACCTGCGAATTGTCTACAGCCCAAAACAGGACCGCCTCCAGAACAGCTTATGGCAGTTTTTGTTGAATGTATTGCATTCAATTTATAATGTTTAAGTAATATTAAATGCAATGCCACCAAACACGACTTGATATCTCTCTTGCAAAGTAATAATGGCATCTAGGCAGAGCATGACCTGTACTCACGTGACCTGACCTGACTTCCGCCCCTCTCCAGGACACCCACGGTGGCGAGGCAAGGTGTGACCTGTACTCACGTGACCTGACCTGACCTCCGGCCCTCCCCTGGACACCAACGGTGGCAAAGCAGGGTGTAACATGTGTCCACGTGACCTGACCTGACCTCCGGCCCTCCCCAGGACACCAACGGTGGCAAAGCAGGGTGTAACATGTGTCCACGTGACCTGACCTGACCTCCGGCCCTCCCCAGGACACCAACGGTGGCGAGGCGGGCCGGCGTCAGAGCAGCAGCCACTCTGACCTCAGTGACGGCTCTGAGCAGCAGCGGGTCACCACCACCACGTCCAGCGACATGGTGGACGAGTCGGTGTCCTCTCTCAACTCGTCGTTCGTCTCCGAGGCGGAGGCAGGCCTGCTGAATCCTCAGGTGAGCCAGAGGTCGAGAGCGGAAAGCATTCAAAAACTCCCAACACCCCATATAGAAGAGTGAGATGGTAGTGTCTGCAGAGGATGACGTTCGGATGTCAAGCATCAGCATCAGCCCACATTCGAGGGGACGAGTAGTCTAAGGGGTGAGTTGTCCGCCTCACAATCGAAAGGTTGAGGGTTCGAGTCTCACCTGTCGCTACTCTTCGCCCGCGACCAATCGGCGGTGAGAGGTTGGCGACGCTGCATGACTCAACGGTCGATGTATCGTGAAACCAATAGCCAACCAGAGGTCGAGAGTTTAGACAGTTTGAGACGGTCTGAAATGACCAGTGGCCTACCGCCCAATATGCCAAATTGCCATGTGTCTGAAGACAATTGAGCTCTATGACATGGGCGTAGATTTCTGGAAATTCTTGGGGTGGGGGACAATACATGGACATTGGTCTGGGTTAATGGATTAGGGGAATGCCACGTAGGGTCTAATGTTCAAAGTTAAAATTATTATGGAGGCACAGCCAATATTGAGCGGGGAAGTGGCCTCCCAATAGCATACACAGTTACACCCCTGCTCTATGCCATGAACAATCAAGTCTTAATCATTTATTGTATGCAGCGAGCCTCCGTCAGCCTTGCGCGTGACTTAGCTGGACGTGATTATATCTTGTACTCTGTTTTCAAAGTGTGGCACTTGCATGTGCTTCCAATGGGACGGAAGCTTATCTCGGCATCGCAGGTGTGCACTTCTGTCGAACTCAATTATGGGCTCTACATTGGAACATGACCATTTGCACCCCCTTTCCCTCCCCTCCCCCGCATTGTCTTTGGCTCCTCACCAGCTGCGCCGCAGCAGCTGACTGCCGACGGCTGACCAACCGACAGCTCTGGCCCTCCAGCTGATCATTGCCGGCCCAGTCGGCTGGTTATTGCCGGCCCAGTCGGCTGATTATTGCCGGCCCAGTCTGCTGATTATTGCCGGCCCAGTTTGCTTATTATTGCCGGCCCAGTCAGCTGGTAATTGGCAGCCCAGTCAGCTGATCATTGCCGGCCCATTCAGCTGATTTTTGCCGGCCCAGTCGGCTGATTATTGCCGGCCCAGTCGGCTGATTATTGCCGGCCCAGTCAGCTGATTATTGCCGGCCCAGTCAGCTGATTATTGCCGGCCCAGTCTGCTGATTATTGCCGGCCCAGTCTGCTTATTATTGCCGGCCCAGTCGGCTGATTATTGCCGGCCCATTACTATTGCCGGCCCAGTCAGCTGATTATTGCCGGCCCAGTCAGCTGATTATTGCCGGCCCAGTCAGCTGATTATTGCCGGCCCAGTTGGCTGCTGTGTTGTCGTGCTGTGTTGACAGCTGGCGGTGTTTTGTGACCCAGTCAGAAGTCGGGCGGATCGTTTTGTAGCCCGTTTTCACTCTGCCACTGATGCGTTTAGTCCCTGTTAATGCGCAGTCACCTTGTCTACCATATGCGTCTGCATATGTCTGTCATACCTTTACACTGTCACTATCTGACTCGCTTTGCCGTAACTGATGCTCGCCTCCCTATCTGACCCAAGTGACCTCGTCAGCCCCAAGTGACCCTGCACCACCAACGTGACCTCACCCGCCCCACCAACATGACCTCGCTCTGCCCACGTGATCTCGCCCTCCTCAAATGACCCTGAACCAACGTGACCTCGCCCTCCCGAAGTGACCCCGAACTACCCACGTGACCTCGCCCGCTCCACGTGACCTCGTCCGCCCCATGTGACCTCGCCAGCCCCAAGTGCCAAGCCAGCACCACATGCGTGACCTCGGCCGCCCCAGGTGACACCGCTGACCCACGTGACCTCGCTAGCCCCAAGTGAGCCTTGCACCACCCAGGTCACCTCGCTAGCCCCAAGTGACCCTGCACCACCCGGGTGACCTCGCCGCCCCAGGTGACCTGACCCGCGTGACCGCAGGTGGAGCTCAGCGAGGGCGTCGGCCGGGTGCGGGTCAAGACTGAGATGACGTCACCGATGACGTCACCGGCCATGTCCGAGGCGCTGGACGGTACGGCCGGCAGCTGCGTGTTCTGCAAGAAGCACTTCGTCAGCGCCGACGACCTGAAGGACCACATCAGCCGTGTGCACGTCACCGACAAGCTGGAGAAACAGTTCAAGGTGAGTCGCGGCGTGGAGAGGACGGTGGTGCACGCGATGTTGCCACGTGACTGTAGAAGACTGTAGTGTACGTGACGTTGCCACGTGACGGTAGAAGACTAGTGTACGTGACGTTGCCACGTGACGGTAGAAGACTATTGTACGTGACGTTGCCACGTGAACGTAGAAGACTGTAGTGTATGTGACGTTGCCAGGTGACGGTAGAGGACTGGTGCACGTGACGGTAGAGGACTGTAGTGTGCATGACGGTAGAAGACTAGTGTACGTGACGGTAGAGGACTGTAGTGTACGTGACGGTAGAAGACTAGTGTACGTGACGGTAGAGGACTGTAGTGTACGTGACGGTAGGAGACTAGTGTACGTGACGGTAGAAGACTGTAGTGTACGTGACGGTAGAAGACTAGTGTACGTGACGGTAGAGGACTGCAGTGTACGTGACGTTGCCACGTGACGTTGCCATGCGACATGGGCGCAACATGACCAATGCGGTCGCAGCGCCCCGATAGCACAAATCCACCACCACCGCCATGTGATTGCGAGTGTGGTGCTGATCATGACGCCTGTCTCCCTCAGGGGACGAGTAGCCTAGGGGTAAGTTGCTCGTCTCACAATCGAAAGGTTGTGGGTTCGAGTCTCACCTGTCGCTACTCTTCGCCCGCGACCAGTCGGCGTGAGAGATTGGCGACGCTGCATGACTCAACGGTCGGTGTGTCGCAAAACCAATAACCAACCAACCAACCAACCTGTCTGCCTCAGTGCGACTACTGTCCGGCGGCGTTCGCGCGGTCCGCCCACCTGAAGCGGCACGTGCGCACGCACACCGGCGAGCGGCCGTACGCGTGCGGCGTGTGTCCGCGCGCCTTCAGCCGCCAGGACAAGCTCAAGTGTCACATGGACCGTCACACGGAGGACGAGCGGCGCAAGGTGCAGGTGAGGCGGACGCGGCCCGTCCCCACCACTCCCCCGTACGCGCTACACTTGTGTCGAATCACACGCGTTTGGTGTGGGCGCTACATAACCAGTAGCCGTGGCGCCCCAGGAATCAATAACAATCACACGCGTTTGGTGGGGGCCCGGGGGAGCGTGCTTACACCTGAAGTTGGGTATTTTGCTTTTTGTTGACACGGCTTGTTGATCGATGTAGACTGCCCGGCTCTGAAAAACAAGTTTGAGCGGGTAGCAACCTACATCGAGTATTAGAATATTAGTCCACCAGATTAGAATACCATATGTTGCATGCGTGGTCACCATGTGTGCGCAAAACTCTGTATGGAGCTGGTCATAGCACACAACGACTAAAACTCAACATAGAGCCTCTGCGAATGGAGCTCGGTGTAATACACCCGGCGACCAGGGCTCGGCATAGCACACTTGGCGACCAGAGCTTACCATGACATTAAACTCGGCACACTAGGCACACCATAGCGCACTTGGCGACTAAAGCTTGACATAGCACACATGGCAACAAACTGACTATTGCCACAGACTGGTGGGCACCGTCTCGATGTTGCACGTGGTGGAGGCTTGGCCCGACAGCTGCCTTCCTGTGCCGACAGACGCCGGACGGCTCGTCTCTGCCCAGCCCCACCACCAGCATGCAGAGCTACCTGCGCAGCCTGAACCGCGGCCTGGCGCTGGCGTCCCCGCGCCAGGCGGCCCTCACGCTCGACCAGCTGTACCCGTGCCCGCTGCCGAGCCTGCCGCCCGGCTCGTCCAACCCCGGCCTGCCCTACCTGCAGACCATCCTGGACGACGTGCAGATCGTGCGCGACAAGAAGCCCGCCTCCTACTACCGCAACATCAAGCGATCCAGCTCGGAGAGCCTGCTCAGCTCGGTGCGCAGGCTGGGCGAGTGCACCATCAAGGTGGCGACGCCGGTGGAGTGACGGAGTGTGCGGTGGAGTGCGCGTGACGCGTGGTCCGGGCGTGACGAGGCGCGCGCGGACATCGCGGCGCGATCGGCGCCGCCCGCGCCCTGACGCCGATCCGTGCGGCCGCTTCAGTTGGCAGGATAAAACTGAAAAATACCGGCGACAAGACCTGCCCTGCGGCACGCCATGTGCTCGTGGCTGGACGGGGCCCACTTTGTGGCTCGCAGGTGTTGGTGGGTGTTCGTCAGCGGCTCACGGCTGCTTTTCAGCGGCTCGGCTGGTTTCGCATGCGTTGATTGAGGACAAAGCGCCAGCTACAGGCAGCGGTGCGCTTTGCTAATGTCGACAAAAGTCGCCGAGTGCATTTGGCGGCAACAATTCCATAATTCAGCTTTAACTGCCATCCGTGTGTTTAGGCGGGATCCTTCTGTTGGCATATCGTGTTTCGGTCGGAGGATGTTGGTCCTTGTCCGATCTCGCGCGTGCCACGTGGAGCACGTGGCACACGTGATACACTGACAGGCGCGTGCCACATCGGCGCGTAAAGTGACCATCTTGGTCTAAGAAAGATACAGATTTTGTTGTTGAACGGCCGTTCTCATACTCAGGCTGTTTAAACCTCTTCCAGTTCCACCAAGCCAGTATCTTCATGTGCGCGAGCACAGGTTGTTCGAACCTGTACTATGTTCATCGACTCAGATTCCAGAGGTAATTTTATATTGATCTCCATGCGGTTTCCATGCTTGGCTGGAAGTGGAGACTCATAAGCGAATTATGAGTCTCGCGGCACCAAGCTGTATTGGCCAGTGCGTGTTGTCGCGTGGGTACATCGGCCCAACTGTCAGTTGCAGCTGATCTGCAACTTCTCACTCACATTTTGTTCTTCACCCCTGATGAACCTCGTCTAAAGAAGCGCCAGAAACTCCCAGGTAACTCCCCAATTATTTGGTAGTCCAATAGGACTACCAAATAAGCCCGGATATGCCTCTTCCAGCTGACTGCACGCTTTTGGGCCGGAGAGCAAAATTTTGCCCACTCACTGTCTGGACAGAATTGTAAATTTGGGAACGAAGAGCATTATTGTAGTCTATGAATCCTCCGGTTGTTGTCTATGATCTCTCTCCGTTTACATTTACATCCCGAAGCCGCCATGGCACCTGCGATCACTCGTCTGCTGTTCGCGTTGTAGTTGTGCACAAAACGGTTCACATCTCGGGCACAGTGATCACGTGCAAAATACGCGAATCTCTCATGGCAACTAAGCCCATCGGTACAAACATTAGGGGATTTCAGCAAACTCGTGGAGGAAGACCAATGGGCTACTTGCCCCTGGGAATCTAACAAACCTTGTCGTGCAATAGTTGTATGTTCTTGTAAATAGATATAAATATATATTTATTTACGTTTGTTGAGGTTGGAACGCTTTGTACATTTTTACACAACGGTAGGCATCGCTTAGTTTTTTTTTTCTAAGGTACTGGTGGCAGGTTGTTTGTGTCATTGTCACAAATATGTTGTCTCGTATTGGACCGAATCTCTGGACCAGTCGTGTTCGTCCATCTCTGCAAACCCCTCTACACGATGGTCGTTGCGGAGGGTCCCCGGGGAAGCGTGCGCCCCGAGCGACACTGACTCGTGACGTCCCGTTTTGTTCTCAACCCTTCGAATCTGCGGGGGCGTTCAGCTGGCCGGGCGTGTGATGTCACGTTTTGTTCTCAACCCTGCGAATGTGCGGAGGCGTTCAGCTGGCGGGACGTGGAGATGGCTGAGTTGCAGCCGGCGCAGGCCGAACGTCGACGAAAGGGTTGAGATGAAACGCCGGATCGGCGCCGACTCCATGTAGCGCGCTGAACGCCACTTTGGTGACGTCACACGCCAGCCACACCCTGCTCCCGGCGTTCACCGTTTGTTGTTGACATTTTGTGGCGAGCGCGCGTTTTCATTCGGGCTTGAGACTGTGCGTTGTTGATTTCATTTTTGGCGGGTAAGCCAAAATTCTGTTGGCGGGTAGGCCGGCTATGTTTACGGCGGATCGTGCGTTGTAGTTCTCTCTCATTCGTTATGCTCTTTATGTTCAAGGTGCGATCGCGTTATGTCGGAAGAGGATGCTGTGGAGGAAGTTGATCCGACGATTTTATTTGAATTCCGAACGTTTGCTGCCGACGCTTTCGCCTCGTACAAGTTAACCGCATCTTAGTTTTCTACAGTGAAGTGTTATGTAAGCATCGTGAAGTCCGCTCCCTCGAAGAATCGAACGTAATTTGGTGTAGTAGGGGTGTACATGTACCATGGATAATAGAACGTATCATCGCGAATGTGTTTCTCTGCTGTGCGGTTGTGCTGTCGTAGGATGCAGTGCGGCGAGCTATCCGATGACTGGGTCTGCTTGTGCGCTATGAGCGTCTTAAAGACATAAAGACATAAAGACATAAAGACATAAAGACATAAAGACATAAAGACATAAAGACATAAAGACATAAAACATAAATAAAAAAAAACTATGAAAAAAAAAACATAAAATTACAACTAGACCACAAGGGCCCTTTTTGGTTGCACTCTGTACACTCAACCAGTTGCCCACCAAATCTGTCAATCAGCTCTCCCTGTAATGCTGAGAAGCAAGCCGTCTATTCTTATAATGATTGTCTATGCTGTTTTTAAAGATGTTCAATGTGCTGCTACTGACAATAGTTTCTGGCAGCTGGTTCCAGTGTTATACTACCCTGATGGTGAAGAAAGTCTTGTTTCTGCTGTGTTTGTTGTTAATTTTCAATTTATGACCTCTAATTGCATCATTTCTGTTAAATTCAAACATTTCCCCAAGATATCCCCTCTCCAGACCAATGACGACTTTAAAGACCTCGACGCGATCTCCTCTCAGCCTTCTATATCTGAGGGAAAACATATTTAATTTCTCCAATCTTTCCTCCTATGCCAGGTTGCTTATACCATTAACCATTTTTGTAGCGCTCTTTTGTACTCTCTCTAAAAGCCAACAATCTTTTTTCATAGCTAGGAGGCCAAGCTTGGATGCAATATTCGAAATGTGGCCTGACATTTGCACAGTAAAGCTTCGTGATGATTTCCTCACTTCTGTATGATACATTCCTATTATGTACATTCCTACATTCTTATACTTGGGCTCATGGGTGTTGCTTTCTGAAAATTATCTTGGAGGGGAGGGGCAAAATGCATGAAGACAATATGCGGGCAGAAATGGATTAGGTGGGCACACTCAATATGGTCCCATGTTAAAAGGGTGAAATTACTGTCCTGGCGGGGGCAAAGCCAACGTTGATGGGGCGCTTTCCCCCGTCAAAAGTGCACCAAACGCCCCAGCTCGGGTTGCTCGGCTATTGGGGCGTACGGCGCTGCAGCGTGGAGACTCGCGGAGGGTGCACCGGACGGGTAATCCAGAACATAGTTTCGATATGGCGCTTCCATTCGAAGCGCACACGCAGTCTGCTTCGTGCGCCACTGCCATTCGGACAGGGTCGCCGACAGGTGCATCACTGGGGACGAGTAGTCTAGGAGTAAGTTGCCCGTCTTACAATCGAAAGGTTGTGGGTTCGAGTCTCGCCTGTCGCTACTCTTCGCCCGCGGCCAATCGGCGTGAGGGATTGGCGACGCTACATGGCTGAACGGTCGATGTGTCGTAAAACCAATAACCAATAACCAACCAGGTGTATCACTCCACAACCTGCTTTTTATTCATCCACTGGCACGTCTGAGTCCGAACTTTTATGGCGCTTAGAATTGCCCCCATGGAGGTACTAGATACAACGTGGGAGCTCAATGTAAAGGTTCACCGAGATGTTGCGTGGGGGCTCAACTTAGAGGTTCACTTGTGTACTGCATAGGATTAAGTCGGAAGTATCGTCTGCTCTCCCAAAAAAACAAACAAAAAAAACATACCGGGATCTGGAAAATGCCTCGGACCCCTAACAAAAATGGTCTGGAGCCCCAAAAAACGTCCGTAGACGAGGAAGATTGCAATGGGTAAAAAAAGCCTAGCTAGGCCACCGGTTCGGTAGCCGAGCTGAGAGCATATTTAACCAAAGAGATGAGGCATATCGAAGCCCAGCTGGTATCTGAACTTTTTAACCAACAGGAAATGCGGGAAGAGAACTAGTCAACGAGTTCAACGAGTTAAATTGATCAAATATTTTTCAGGGAACCCCAATACGAGACATTCCATCACGTCAAATATAGCGCACGTCTATCATGCGACAGGAAATAGCGAAACGTATGATGCCTAGCTGAAAGTGTAGAATCGCACGGGGCGAGCCGTACTCGCCGAATGCTGGAGACGGGTGTACACTTGTATGACGTTGACGTTGAATGCGTGAAATTAGGAATTTTTACATTTTAAGTGAGTTGTACAGGTTCAATTTCAGCGGTGTGAGGCGACTTATCCAAAGATACCAATAGTGAAACGTCCCAACAGGCAGGGGAGTTGAGGTCGAAATTCGGCGACCCGGAAGCAATGGCGATAGATTTCTCCCTCCCGAAATCAATTAGGTTAGTCGCCAATTATTTTATCTAATTCATGGGCTCCTTGGGAAGATAGTGGTAGCAATCCCGGGACTTTAAAAAAAATCGTGTAGGCGCGTCCCATGCAAATCAGTTCGCCCCTCCCTGACGCAAGGCCTAGGTGCGCCGCTGCAGTCAGCAAGGGAGAAGTGAATTTTAGCTCGTAGTTAACACTTCAATTTTACTTTTTTAGTATGGCAGTGAGCAAAAGAGGAATAAGTTTAAATGCCGAGTTATCACTCACATATTTGTGGCTCATATGGCTCATATTTGCCCGTTTAGTAATTTTGTGTTACATTTTCTGTCATTTTGATACTTGGCTGTTCAGTTAGTGCTGATGTTAACGGTACGTGCTGCATTTTGAGCATGTGCAACTCGTGTCAAGGCTGCTGCTATACTCTCGTTTCTTTCTTGTTGTTTCAGCGGTGTTATTGTCACGAATGTGGCTGCTTGATGCTGATACGAACTTACGAAGAGTAACGGCTGGGGAATGTTAGTTTTTTTGCTGATTTCTCAAGAGTAAAATTGGCCTTCCATAGACACTGGATTTGAAAACTATTAATCTTAAAGTATCAGCGTTTTGGGCTGGCTGAGAGCGGCCAACTGACCTCTCAACCCTCAATGAATAACTTGTGGTTCATGAGGTGAAAGGAGATATTTCTTTAATCAAAAATTGGTTATAAAACGTGCGATATCGTAAGCTGAAATCTATCATGACTAGATACTTCTTGTGGAAGAGGTGGCGACATGGATGATGTACGCCTGGATTGGAAGATTGTCGGTTTCTGCATCGGCGCCTTTCATCT
>JAOTOL010000757.1:0-120643 GCA_034440575.1 Imbricaverruca yamaguchii | reverse complement strand
GGCACCGGCCGCCTCCCCGGACTCACTGGACCCGCTGGCCCGCTGCAGCCCGTGCGCGCGACCGCTATCTCACCAGCCGTGCAGATTGTCGGCAGCGGAAAGCGAAAGTGTCGGCGGCGCGCGTCGGTGCGTCGCCGCCGACGGAACGCGCGCCGCCCGGTGTTGCGCGCACATTGTGCGCCGCGGAGCGTGACCCGATAACGCCGCGGGCGCTTGACATCCCGGCCGGCCGGCCGGACACCACCAGTCGGCGCGCTGACCCCGCCGTGGACGGCTACCGCCAGAGACCGACAGCCGCAGGGCGTACGGAGGTCGAGGTCGTGCCGGCAGACGTCGAGTGTCACCCGGAGACTGCACGGATACGACGAGGGCGGGCCGTCGTGCGGAGCGACGTCAGAGCACGACCGAGCACGACTGTCGACGGCGCCACTTCTTCGGCGGTGACACCGGAAACGATGACGTCTGTTTCGTGGCTTCCTCGAGCCAGCGTGAGTGGCCGGCGCGAGTTATGTTGCCGCGCTGATCCGTGCTCCCGCGTCTCTCCCATATTCCCGCGTCTCTCCCATATTCCCGCGTCTCTCCCATATTCCCGCGTCTCTCCCATATTCCCGCGTCTCTCCCATATTCCCGCGTCTCTCCCATGTTCCCGCGTCTCTCCTTCCCATATTCCCGCCCCCTCTCTCCCCCCGTCTCTCCCGGTGTTCCCGCTCCTCCTTCCCGCGCCCTCTCCCGTGTTCCCGCGTCTCTGTCCCGTGTTCCCGTTTCCCGCGTCTTCTTCCCGTGTTCCCGCGTCTCTCTCCCGTGTTCCCGCGTCTCCTCCCGTGTTCCCGCGTCTCCTGCCCTCTCCCGTGTTCCCGCGCCCTCTCCCCGTGTTCCCGCGTCTCTCTCCCGTGTTCCCGTCTCTCTCCCGTGTTCCCGCGGCCCTCTCCCCGTCTCCCCTCGTGTTCCCGCGCCCTCTCCCCCGTGTTCCCGCGTCTCCCCGCGCTTCTCCCGTGTTCCCCCGTGTTCCCGCGTCTCTCCCCGTGTTCCCGCGGCCCTCTCCCGTGTTCCCGCGTCTCTATCCCGTGTTCCCGCGCCCTCTCTCCGCGGCCCTCTCCCGTGTTCCCCGTCTCTCCTCCCGTGTTCCCGTCTCTCTCCCGTGTTCCCGCGTCTCTCCCGTGTTCCCGCGTCTCTCTCCCGTGTTCCCGTCTCCGTCTCTCTCTCCCGTGCTCCGCGTCTCTCCCCCGTGTTCCCGCGTCCTCTCCCGTCTCCCCGTCTCTCCCGTGTTCCCGCGGCCCTCTCCCGTGTTCCCGCGTCTCTCTCCCGTGTTCCCGCGGCCCCCCCGTGTTCCCGCGTCTCCCTCCCGTGTTCCCGCGGCCCTCTCCCGTGTTCTCGCGGCCCTCTCCTCCCGTGTTCCCGGCCCGTCTCTCTCCCGTGTTCCCGCGGCCCTCCTCTCCCGTGCTCCGGCGGCCCTCTCCCGTGTTCCCGCGTCTCTCCCTCGTGCTCAGTTGGTGCGTCACGGCCACTAGCAAGTCTAGACGTGATGTGGAGTGATCCAACCCCTCCGCTATTTCCATCAGTCAAGGGGTTCGCAATATATTACCAATACATTACCAGTATATTTATTTCGTATTCACTTGGTTGGTATTTAAGTAGCTGATCTTCGTGCAATATCTTAATTTCAATCATGTTTCATTTATCATCCGAAATACTTCCCATATTCTCAATCAGGATGTCAGACCTGAAGCGTCCTTGAATCCCCATCCAGAAACCGTGGCTGCGCATACGGTCATAGAGACAACTACACGCCCAGCCACAGAGACAATTACACGCCCGGCCATGGAGACAAATCCACACCACCACGTTTGACACGGTGGGCGTGTTCTGCAGTGGGAGACGCACAGACCACTAAACGTCACCATGTGTGACGCAGAAGGCATCTGCAGTGGGGAACTGACACTTCTTGTGCGATGCATGGGTGATTTTCGTTGTATTATGGGAGCAAGTACTGTGAGCAACGAACTAACTAAGATATAATAACTCATAATTATATGGGAAACTCTGAGTACCCAACTGTTATCACATATGGTGACTTCCGGGGGCCACTTAGATTGGGCCAAGATATATTTGGCCTGCACCGTATTGCTTACGTTCTAAATATGCGATATTGCCACCACCACATGAGTGCGGGGATTCCATTGTGTTTCATCATTACCTAGGTCAGTACTCAGGTCAGTACTTAGGTCAGTACTCAGGTCAGTACTTAGGTCAGCGTCGGATCAGCAGCACTTCCGCACCCTAATGTGAAATGAAATGTGCACTGCTAATGAGGCTGAATATTGTGTGGACGACGCTATAATTTGCAAATAACGCATAATCAGCACGGTCAGGAAGGTGTTCAGACTTCCGAATTTCCGGAGTTTATTCGAGGTCAACGTTATGGAAAACACGACAGGTGGAATGTTAAATATGCTTCCAACAGGTTATTGATTGGTTTCAATAATAGTGAACGATGTTTTGTCAATATACCTGGAAAATATGCCCTAGAAATCAAATAGAATGGAGCTAGAATGGATATGATTAGAACGTTCGCCGTGACTGCTGTGCTGTCGCTCCCTCTCGATGCTACATGACCTCTGCAGTCGATGCTCCCCTTAACCCCAACACTCTCTCCCGATGCTGGATGACATCTGCAGTCGATGCTCCCCCAAACCCCAGACTCCTCCCGATGTTGCATGACCCTTGCAGTCGATGCTCCCATAAACCCCAAGACTCCCTCTCGATGCTGGATGACCTCTGCAGTCGATGCTCCCCTAAATCCCAACACTCTCGCCCGATGCTGCATGCCCTCTGCAGTCTAAACCCCACCACCCCCTCCCGACTGTCGGCGTCTGTGTCCTCCAGGTGCTGGCGCTGGCGCTGGTGGTGGTGGCAGCGTGTTGCGGTGCGGCGGCTGGGGAGCACCCCCCGCCCGGCTACGGCCGGCCCAAGCCGTACATCTCGCGCCAGCCGCCAGCTGGTGTCCGGCAGGCCAGCCGTGGCGGCCGCCTGGTCGGCTCTGACCCCGCGGGCGGCCCCGGCGGCCAGGACGACCTCACCTCGTACGTGCCGGCCGACCAGCTGCCGTCGCGGAAGCGGCCGCTGGTGATGCGGACGCCGTCGGCGCCGTCGACGCGCGGCCGGCAGCGCCATCTCACACCTCAGCTCGAGTACGGCTTCCAGCCGTCGCGCGGGGTGCCGACGCGGCCGATCGCCAGCGCCGCCCGGCGGCCGTACAGCGCGCCGGGCGTGTTCGTCGAGCACCGCCACCGCAGCCGCTGGCAGCCGTCCGCCTCGCCGGGCGACGTGCGGCCCTTCTCCGGCTACGGGCCGCCCAGGGCGGCGCGCGGCTCGGACGGGCGCGGCTCGGACGGGCGCGGCTCGGGCGGGCGCGGCTCGGACGGGCGCGGCTCGCCGGCCGCCAGCTCGCAGCCGCCCAGCGGCGAGCAGCTGGTGTTCGCCGCCGTGCGGCCGCACTACGGCGTGCCGGCCGTCCGCTTCCACTCGGCTCCGCTCCGCGCCGACCCGCCGACCGGCTCGGCCGCGGTGTACGGCGACGGTGCTGCCGCGCGGCGGCGGCCGCAGGCGGCTCTAGTTCCGTCGGCGCCGCAGCATTACGACAACCACCCGAATGCAGCCGGTTACGGCGGAGCTGGGTCGCGCCCCGTGCCCGTCGGCACAACTGACGCCATATTCGGGTTCGGCACGCCAAAGCCACCGGTCGCGCGCCGCCAGCTGGCATAGAGTTCGGTACGCGAAGCGGGCGAGGAGCTCTTCATGACGCGAGTTGTAAGCTTGTTACGCAGGTAACGTATTGGAAATATACGTATACGTTCGGGATTGGTTTCATTCGTTGGCCATCGTAACTGTGGCCGCAACTGATTCTCACGCGTGACGGTGGCCGCGACTGATTCTCACGCGTGACGGTGGCCGCAACTGATTCTCACGCGTGACTGCCGATTACGCGTGCCGCACTGATCCTCACCGACGGTGGCCGCAACTGATTCTCACGCGTGACGGTGGCCGCAACTGATTCTCACGCGTGACGGTGGCCGCAACTGATTCTCACGCGTGACGGTGGCCGCAACTGATTCTCACGCGTGACGGTGGCCGCAACTGATTCTCACGCGTGACGGTGGCCGCGACTGATTATCATGCGTGACGGTGGCCGCAACTGATTCTCACGCGTGACGGTGGCCGCAACTGATTCTCACGCGTGACGGTGGCCGCAACTGATTCTCACGCGTGACGGTGGCCGCAACTGATTCTCACGCGTGACGGTGGCCGCGACTGATTCTCACGCGTGACGGTGGCCGCGACTGATTCTCATGCGTACGGGCCGCAAATGATCCTCACGCGTGACGGTGACTGATCGTCGCGACAGTGACCGGAGGTTTTTAGGGGCGCCAACCTTCAGTGTGGTTTGCGGTCCTAAATAGCAATGACAACAGCAACACCATCAACAACCCAGCTTACCCCTTCACGTCAGTGAAGTTCCGATAACATCTAGGCACAGATCACAGTAGTTTTGTAGTAGACGGACTCATGCACCGGACCAGGTAACTTCTCATGCTTCGGTCTCTTCCCATGCCGTCAATGTACTATCTTCTTTTTTAATGGACGAAGCAACTGCTGGGTCTTGTCAGCATTCACCAGGTCTGTGGTGCGTCGGCACCACCGTCAAACACATGCACATGCAAATCAAACTAAACTGCATACAGACTATGCTCAATTTTTTTTCTAGCGTAGCTCCTACAGGGAGGTACTTTACATGTAATGTCATTGGGAGAACCATGACCAGTGTGCACGTGTCGATAGTTTCCATAGTGGTGTGATCAACTACGGCTACTGTTTCTATTTTGCCTTGATATGTGCCCCTAACAATTCGGCATAAAAATTAGATCGCTGGGCAACCGCCATTTTTGTTCTCAAAATGCGTTTGAAAAAGACTGTTCTGGGCATTCGGCATCATAATGGCTGTGAGAACCAATGCCGATAAGTGAGTCAAATAGTACCTCTTTTTGATCGTCTCGACGAGCTGAGTCGATTGAAACCAGCAATATTATCGAAAAATATATAGTTAAGAAGATATTGGCTATCTTGTGCTTTCTAATAAAACAGCAAATGTCAATTTCGGGGCATACAAGGAACTCTGGGGTTTACACAAGTAACATTCATGATACCGCCGCGTTTTCTGCACTTACATATTTGAAGACTTCAGCATCACTCACTGGGCACATAAATATAGACAAAGTTTCATATTTATTTGTTGTTTGAACCACGTAGCAGCATGATTGAGGGAGGTTGCTTTGTACGCATGTGCGTCACATACTAAATACGAGGCTATCTGGAAAGGCTATCTGAATGTCTTAACATGCAACGAATATGTAGCTATTCGTTGCATGTTGAGACATTCAGCTAGCCTTTCCACATCACGTTCAGACGAAAATCATATACGCTGGCGATAAAAATGATTAAAATTCGCCTTGATTATTGAAATTCGCCGTGATCACCATGGGATCATCGATGCCTATTTTTCCCAAAGGGACACATGTCAGACATCAATAAATGAACACTGGTATATCCAAGGCAAACATCGCGCGAAGGTGCGGAGCACAACTGACTGGACGGCATGGAGTACCCAGTTCTATCTTTCATGGAACTCACAGTCGTTTTAGCAAATTCCCCACGTCCCTCTTAGTTGTTAGCACGGGCAAAGGTTGCCGGTGCATGTACGTACACTGTACGGGTCAGATCATGGCCTGGGAGACACTGCATGCAAAAACCTCCGGCGTATCGTTGAATTCATTGTGGGGGTTTATTACCCGATGTGGTTTCGCGCGAAGGTGCAGCACAACTGGCTGGATGGGCCGCGGCATGTGCTGCGCCAGCTGCAGCTCACTGGGGTGCAGCATGTGGAAGTCGTGAGCATCTTGATGCCGTACCTCCCCTCCAGTGCCTGGTATGCTCACATAAAAATAGTGATCCAGACACTTCTCTATAGCGATGACAGAGGAAATCGCCAGTTAGCTCTTGAACGCACCAGGTGCATCCGCGGCAAAAATTAGCGCGGAGACCCAGCGTCCGTCCCAGGAGAACTCCGAGACTAAATGAGACCGCGGAGAGTCTGCAGGAGTTGATATCCTGGGACGGCGTCTTCGAACCGGCCCTCACATGCCACACACCAAGCTCCAAACTTGATGGCTATGTGGATGTACCAATGTCAGTTCCACAGTTTCCCGTGCATAGTCAGTTGAACGATGCGTGAAACAGGTGTCGCTAGCTGCAAAAAACGTGTTCGGGAAGGAGAGGAGGGATGACTACATCCGGGCTGGCTACGTGCACCGGCAGCTTTTGCCCGTGCTAACAACTAAGAGGGACGTGGAGAATATGCTAAAACGACTGTGAGTTCCATGGAGGATAGAACTGGAGTGCTCTATGCCGTCCAGTCAGTTGTGTTCCGCAGCTTCGCGCGATGTTTGCCTTGGATATACCAGTGTTCATTGATTAATGTCTGATATGTGTCCCTTTGGGAAAAAATAGGCATCAATGATCGCATGGTGATCACGGCGAATTTCAATAATCACGGCAAATTTGAATAGTTTGTATCACCAACGTATATGACATTCGTCTGAACGTGATGTGAAGAGGCTATCTGAATGCCTCAACATGCAACGAATAGGTAGGTATTTGGTATGTTTGGTATGTAATGCACATGCGTACAAAGCGGCCTCCTTTAATTATGCTGCTAGGTAGTTCAAACAGCGAACAAATATGCAGCTTTGTCTATATTTATATTCCCAGTGAGTGATGCTTCAAGTCTTCAAACGAGTAAGTGCAGAAACCGCTGCTGTATCATGATTGTTTCTTGTTTAAACCTTGGAGTTCCTTGTATGCCCCGAAAATGGACATTTGTTGGTGTAATAGAAGACACAAGATAGCCGATATTTTCTTAACTATCGGTTTTTCGACAATATTGCCTTGCTTTAATCCACTCAGCTCGTCGAGACGATCAAAAAAGGTACTATATAACCCACTTACCTGGATTGGTTCTCACAGCCAATGTGGCGCCGAATGCCGGAAACAGTCTTTTTCAAACGCATCTTGAGAAAAATATGCCGATTGACCAGCGATCTAACTTTTATGCCAAATTGTTAGGCACATATCAAGGCAAAATAAAAACAGTAGCCGTTTTTGATAACACCACTTTTAAAATTATCGACACAGGCTAGTGACCAAGGATGGTATTTTCTGTATATCTTTACTGACAATGGCATTGGTCGCCTGCGTGCTTGGAGAAACCCATGGAGCTTAACATGCTGTCGGGTTGAACACTTTAGCATCGCATGGTGAACATGTGATTTGCGTGCTGTGACGTCTGGCGATAGCTGCACTGATAAGCGTGCTTCGACTGGCGATAATCGGGGCGGGGATGGCCGAGTAGTTAAGGTATCGGGCTATGGGTACCACGATAGGTCACCTTAACCGACTCCAGCCGCCACTGGCATCGAACACTTTCGCCAATCCCGGCATCGGCCCACACTGCGAATTAGTGCGGGACACTGGCGCCATTAGCCGTGAACTGTGCATAAACTGGCGTCGGCCGAACTAATCAATAAACACTGGCATCGGCAGCAACACTGGCATCGGCCGTAACACTGGCGATCGGCCGTAACACTGGCATCGGCCGTAACACTGGCATCGGCAGCAACACTGGCATCGGTAGCAATACTGGAATCGGCCGTAACGCTGGCGCCGTGGGAAGACGGCGCTAGTGTGTGCTTGGCGGCAGCTGCCGGCCCAGATCGGGAGTGTCAGTCCGTGTCGGGACGCCATGCCACCGGCCCTGAGGTGCACCACTGGACCATAAGGCACCACTGGCATGGTCACCACTGGATGTGCACCACTGGACATAAGGGTGCACCACTGGCGCCTAAGGGTGCACCACTGGACCCTGATGGTGCACCACTGGACCCTGAGGGTGCACCACTGGACCCTGATGGTGCACCACTGGACCCTGAGGGTGCACCACTGGACCCTGAGGGTGCACCACTGGACCCTGAGGGTGCACCACTGGACCCTGAGGGTGCACCACTGGACCCTGAGGGTGCACCACTGGACCCTGATGGTGCACCACTGGACCCTGAAGGTGCACCACTGGACGCTGAGGGTGCACCACTGGACCCTGATGGTGCACCACTGGACCCTGAGGGTGCACCACTGGACCCTGAGTATGCACCACTGGACCCTGAGGGTGCACCACTGGACCCTGAGGGTGCACCACTGGACCCTGATGGTGCACCACTGGACCCTGAGGGTGCACCACTGGACGTTGAGGGTGCACCACTGGACTCCGAGTACTCGACATTGGACGTTCGGGGCGTTGAGCACCCGAGACGAGGCGCTCAGTGCTGGTTTGAACGGCGCGTGTGTGAATGGACTCTACGGAATTATAATCCATGCGTATGATGGTCCTCATTGCTGAGAATCCGCGCATGCCGATGAGAGTTTGAATGCTATTGTGTATCTTCTGTGTCGTGCACAGTCATCATAGGACAACAGGAAATTGGATGCGTGATCCTCTTCCCATCCTCCACTCACATTTGCTGCACAGACGGTATCTTGTAATTTGAAGCATTAACACAATTGGTATTGCATAGACAAAATGGTGTCATGCTCCCACGAGCCAAATAAAAACAACAGCACAAACCTGAAAATACCATGATCCACAAGCAAGTGAAGAAAGCTGGAAGCACCATTTATGCAAATTCGTCGTTTAAACCAACGATAATGTTTCACAAATGTATTTTACAAAATCGATCCAAGCAAAATAGCAATATATACAAATTGTGCAATCCTTATCGCATTCGCGCACAATACTTCCAACAGGGCATGTTTACGCTCATAACCTAAAGCACACTTGGCACTAGCATCAACCAGTGTACAGTGTACATAGGCACAGTTTTAACAGTGACAACACATCGACAACGCAAATCATAGCAACGTGAAAGCATGCAGCGCAGCAGCAACAACATATAGTCAACCAAAATCGCCACAAATTGAAAGCACGTAATAGCTTGCTGTGTTTGCACTTTACTTCTATGCGACATCTTTCGTATACAACCGCACGTGCTGCACTGCATTCCCGTCTCTGTCCTTCACAATCCTGACTTCGATTTTATGATGGAGAAGCTTGGGATGCCCCGCGGCTGGCTGGACATCATGCTCAAGGTCACCGGATGTGTGCCTGCGCTGGCCACGCTTGTCGCGCTCAGTCGAGCCACGCGATGAGCCCCAAGGTGAATCAGCCGGACTTTGCGATGGTGGCAGCGGTGGGATGGCTGAACCATCGAACACGGCGTGTAGCCCCAGGCGGATGTGGGGAGCACTAGGGGGATGAGGGTAGGGGTGGGGATGGGGATAGGGATTGGGATGGGGATAGGGATGGAGATCGAATAGAGGTGGGTAGGGATTGGCGCTTCTTCCATGACTGTAGCCATGCTGTGGTGGACCATACCCACGAAGGGGAGCACCGTACCCTTCCTGGGGTGGCCCGTGACTACGGTGAGGTGTACGGTAGCTGGTGTGAGGGTGGCCGTTCCCTTTTTGAGGAGGGCCATAGCTAGATGTAGGTTGATTATAACCCTGTTGGGGTGGTCCGTAGCTGGATTTTGGCGCTCTGTAGCCTGTTTGTGGAGGACCATAACTGGGTTTAGGTTGATTATAGCCCTGTTGGGGAGGTCCGTAGCTCGCTTTTGGTGCCCCATGGCCTGATTGTGGGGGACCATAGCTGGGTTTAGGTTGATTAGAGCCCTGCTGGGGAGGTCCGTAGCTCGCTTTTGGCGCTCCATGTCCTGTTTGTGGAGGACCATAGCTAGGTTTAGGTTGATTAGAGCCCTGCTGGGGAGGTCCGTAGCTCGCTTTTGGCGCTCCATGTCCTGTTTGTGGAGGACCATAGCTAGGTTTAGGTTGATTAGAGCCCTGTTGGGGAGGTCCGTAGCTCGCTTTTGGCGCTCCATGTCCTGTTTGTGGGGGACCATAGCTGGGTTTAGGTTGATTAGAGCCCTGTTGGGGAGGTCCGTAGCTCGCTTTTGGTGCCCCATGGCCTGTTTGTGGGGGACCATAGCTGGGTTTAGGTTGATTAGAGCCCTGTTGGGGAGGTCCGTAGCTCGCTTTTGGCGCTCCATGTCCTGTTTGTGGAGGACCATAGCTAGGTTTAGGTTGATTAGAGCCCTGTTGGGGAGGTCCGTAGCTCGCTTTTGGCGCTCCATGTCCTGTTTGTGACCTGTTGCTTTGGGGACCATAGCTAGGGTTTAGGTTGATTAAGAGCCCTGTTGGGGAGGTCCGTAGCTCGCTTTTGGTGCCCCATGGCCTGATTGTGGGGGACCATAGCTGGGTTTAGGTTGATTAGAGCCCTGTTGGGGAGGTCCGTAGCTCGCTTTTGGTGCCCCATGGCCTGTTTGTGGGGGACCATAGCTGGGTTTAGGTTGATTAGAGCCCTGTTGGGGAGGTCCATAGCTCGCTTTTGGCGTTCCATGTCCTGTTTGTGGAGGACGATAGCTAGGTTTAGGCTGATTAGAGCCCTGTTGGGGAGGTCCGTAGCTCGCTTTTGGTGCCCCATGGCCTGATTGTGGGGGACCATAGCTAGGTTTAGGTTGATTATAGCCCTGTTGTGGAGGTCCGTAGCTCGCTTTTGGTGCCCCATGGCCTGATTGTGGGGGACCATAGCTGGGTTTAGGTTGATTGTAGTCCTGTTGGGGAGGTCCGTAGCTCGCCTTTGGTGCCCCATGGCCTGATTGTGGGGGACCATAGCTGGGTTTAGGTTGATTGTAGCCCTGTTGGGGTGGTCCGTAGCTCGCTTTTGGAGCTCCATGTCCTGTTTGTGGAGGACCATAACTGGGTTTAGGTTGATTATAGCCCTGTTGGGGAGGTCCGTAGCTCGATTTAGGCGCTCCATGACCTTTCTGCGGAGGACCATAGCTGGATTTAGGTGGACTGTAGCCCTTTTGGGGTCGTCTGTAGCTCGACTTTGGCGATCCATGGCCTTTTTGTGGGGGACCATAGCTGGATTTAGGGGGACCATAGCCCTTTCGTGTGGGCCCATAACTAGACTTAGGTGGTTCATAGGTCGACTTTTGACCGCCATAGCTGTTCTGAGGAGAAGTGTAGGCCACTTTATCAGGTGCATACCCGTTGTTGGGCGCGCTCTGCTTGACATGCAACTGGTGGCTGTCACCCCCGCTGCTGCTGTGGGTGGTGTAGCCGGAGCCGGGGCCATTGCCGTCGTGACCTCCGCCGTGACCTCCGTGACCTCGGCCGTGACCGTCGCGCCAGCCGTCCGACTCGAAGGCGTGTGCCGGCCGCACAGCCTGCTGATACTCGGCGACGATCGCGTCCGGATCCGGAATGTCGGGCAGGTACTGCTGCCCCTCGAACAGCCCCACCAACTGCGACCCAGCGTCGCGACGGTGGCGCCGCCGCGGCCACGGCGGCGGCGGCCGGTACTGTCGGCGCAGCGCGTGGTCCGCGGGCGTGAGGTGGTCGCTAGCCTGGCTGCCGTGGCGCTGCTGGTGCCCCGGGCCGGCGGCGCGCACGTGGAAACTCTTGAACGTGGGCGGCTCTTCCAGGTGGATGTCCTCGTCCTTGAGGCTGGCCAGGTCGCGGAACGGGTCGTGCACGCTGAAGGAGTGCTCGATTCCGTCCAGGAGGTCGACCATGCAGCCGTCGCCGCAGCTGTAGAATGACGTCAGGTCGTCGTGGCCACCGTCGCCATGGCCACCGTCGCCATGGCCACCGTCGCCATGGCTACCGTCGTCGGCTCTGTTGTCGTTGATCACGATGCCGCTGTTGTGGGGTTCTCCGCCAGCCACGTGCGGTCGTCCGCCACCAGCAAAAGGGGCGTGGCCAACTACACTACCTTGTGGCACTGGGTGGTGTCCGCCAGTGAATCTGCCGCCATGACTGCTTCCCCCGCCGCCGTGACCCCCGCCGTGACCTCCGCCGAAACTGTGACCCCCATTGTGACCTCCTCTGAAAATGTGGCCCCCACCGTGACCTCCGCTGAAAATGTGACCCCCGCCATGAGCTATGACCTCACTGATCCATGACCTCCACTGATGCCATGACCTCCACTGATGCCATGACCTCCACTGATGCCATGACCTCCACGATACCCGGTGTGGCCTGCACCGCGGCGACCTCCATGACTGCCTCTGAAGCCGTGGCCTCCTCCATGACCTCCATCCCCATGGCCGCCGGCACCAGGACCGTGGTACGGCTTCGGGTCCTGGCTCTCCGAATAGGTGTGCGTCACGTGGTCGTCTGTATACGGCGGCCTGTTGGCCACGTGATCAGCGAGGGCGACGGGGGGCAGCGGGCGCGGGCGCACCCCTGAGGCGCGCAGGGGCCGTCTCCGCCGGCGCGGGGGACGGCGGTCCGTGGGCGGGTACGGCGGTGGCGGCGGCAACGGTGGAGGGTAGGGCTCGGCGTGCCGCACCGACTCCGGCTTGGGCGGGCCGAAGTTGTGCGGATCGACGGGATGAGGGATCAGCTCTCGTCTGAGTATGCCCGGCTGCTGGTACGGCCATTGGTCCGGCCGTTGGTCCGGCCGTTGGTCCGGCCGTTGGTCCGGCCGTTGGTCCGGCCGCTGGTCCGGCCGTTGGTCCGGCCGTTGGTCCGGCCGCTGGTCCGGCCGTTGGTCCGGCCGCTGGTCCGGCCGCTGGTCCGGCCGTTGGTCCGGCCGCTGGTCCGGCCGCTGGTCCGGCCGTTGGTCCGGCCGCTGGTCCGGCCGTTGGTCCGGCCGTTGGTCCCATGCCGGACGATGCCGGGGAGGTGTTCGTGGGGCCGGTGCTGGAAGACGAGGTGGAGGTCTGACTGGTGGGATGGGTCCTAGGCGCCGGGGTCGGGCCACCCCCAGACGGGATCGGGCCACCCCCAGACGGGATCGGGCCACCCTCCGACGAGGTCGGGCCACCCTCCGACGGGTTCGGGCCACTCCTCGCCGAGGTCGGGTCAGCTGCCGAGGCGCCGCCTGAAACGCTGGTGGATGTCGACCCTCACGCGCTGATACACGGACCATGCCATCGACTGCTGGGCCAGCTGGCAGCTGCTCGCCAGCTGCAACAGCTGCCGTCAGACGTGCCGTCTGCGACGAACTCCATTCGCCTCGCGACACTCTCACCGCCATCTGCGCCTCGACATTTTGCGCCGCGAGCGATAGCTCCGGCCTCGGCGGGGTGGTCGGCACTGGCGCCAGATGCTGCACCTCTCCCGTCAGCGCCGGCACCGCCTGCACCGGCGACGTCGCCTGCGGAGCGGGCGGCGCCTCGGGCGGCTCCAGCGACGTGGTGTCCACCCGCAGCTGGCCGCCTGTGGCCGGGTCCTCGACCGTCGCCAGCTGGACGTAGCTGGCGAACAGCTGCCGCAGCTGCAGCTCGGCTGCGGCGCCGTCCAGCCCGCGGAAGCCGCCGCGCAACATCATCTCCTCCAGCAGGGCGACGAAGCACGCCGTGTCCATGCATGGCTTGTTATCGCCGCTGACGAGCCGCAGGAACGTCGTCATGCCGACCGGCAACGGGGTCCGCTTGGTCTCCACCTCTCCCTGCAGCGGCAGCCGAACGCCGGCCGGCGAAGGTGACGGCAACGATGCTGATGATGGTGATGACGATGGCGCCGGTGAAGAGGATGATCCTACCGTCAAATTCGCGCCTCCACTGGATGGTGAGGTCACTGGTGGATGCGATGTCACAGGTGGTGTTGAGGTGATGCCAGTTTGGGCTGCATTGAATGGTGGAACGCTTGGTAGAGGTGGCTGCGGTGGATTTAAGCCTAGTTGATGTGGTTGAATTCCCACTGAGCTTTGCGGTGTCATAAGCTGCTGTAGAGGTGAAGAGATAGGCTGCTGTAGAGACGAAGGGACGCCCTCCGGTGTCGGCGGATAGGCACTTTGATGTAAAGATGATGCCTGCTGGGATGGTGGCAATTCACTTTGCTGTACTAGCAGCGAATAGCCCTCCTGGACGTCTGGTGAGACGCCTTGCTGTACTTGTGGCGGGACGCCCTGCCGTACTGGTGGCGGGCCACCTGGTGGCGGGATGCTCCGCTGCTTTGACGTCACGTGACGCGCGGATGGTCGACGCTCCTCTGCTGATATTGGGCAGCATATGGCCGTCAGGAGCAGAAGTGCGGAGAGCGCAACGTGCGGCAGCGCACGTTCAAAAAAGAGAATCTGCGGAACAGAGAGCACAACATGAGCCAACGCGCGTTCAATAAAGATAAAGACATAAAGACATAAAAGATTAGCGCAACTATGAGCCACAAGGGCCCTTCTTGGTTGCACTCTGTACACTCAACCAGTTGCCCACCAAATCTGTCAATCAGCCCTCCCTGTAATACTGAAAAGCAAGCCCTCTATTCTTATAATGATTGTCTATGCTGTTTTTAAAGATGTTCAGTGTGCTGCTACTGACAATGGTTTCTGGCAGCTGGTTCCAGTGTTCTACTACCCTGTTGGTGAAGAAAGTCTGTCTTAACCTTGTTCTGCTGTGGTTAACTTTAATTTTGAATTTATGACCTCTAATTGCATCATTTCTGTTAAATTCAAACATTTCCCCAAGATATCCCCTCTCCAGACCATGGACAAACTTAAAGACCTCGATGAGATCTCCTCTCAGCCTTCTATATCTAAGTGAAAACATATTCAATTTCTTCAATCTTTCCTCATATGCCAGGTTGCTTATACCATTAACCATTTTTGTAGCCATCTTTTGTACTCTCTCTAAAAGCCAACAATCTTTTTCATAGCTAGGAGACCAAGCTTGGATGCAGTATTCCAAATGTGGCCTGACATATGCACAGTAAAGCTTCCTGATGACTTCCTCACTTCTGTATGATACATTCCTATTGATTGCCCCAAGCATTCTCAGTGCCTTCTTCCTGGCTTCCTTGGTCTGTTCTGATGCCCCCAATTTTGTGTTTAGAATAACACCTAAATCCTTCTCCTGTTGAGTCACTGATAGCACTTTGCCACCCATCAAGTATGGAGCCTTCATATGCTGCTTACTTACATGCATGATTTTGCACTTATGAAAATTAAATTTCATTTGCCATTCTTCGGACCACTTCACAAGTTCGTCTAAGTCTTTTTGCAACGAGATATGCCCATTTTGACCTGTTATTGCCCTAAAGACCTTCAAATCATCCGCAAATTTCAAAACTTTACTGCTTATGCCACTTTCAATGTTATTTACAAATATAATGAACAGTAGTGGCCCCAGTACTGACCCCTGGGGGACTCCACTAAGAACATTTTGCCATGATGACTTTGTACCATTTAGCATCACTCTTTGCTGTCTACCTGAAAGCCCCAACTCTGTCCATTTTAAGATGGTACCTGCAATACCATGGGCCTGAAGGTGTATCATTAACCGTTTATGGGGTACCTTGTCAAAGGCCTTACTAAAGTCAAGATATGCTACATCAACCTGATTTCCCTGATCAAATTGTTCTGTGGCGATGTTAAAAAGTCCAAGAGATTTGTGAGACACGATCGTCCTTTTCTAAACCCATCTTGAGTATCTTGAATCAATCTGCTACCTTCCAGATAACTAACTATTCTATCCTTGATAATTGATTAGAGTACCTTGCAGACTAGGGATGTGAGACTTACTGGCCTATAGTTTTCAACTTTCCCTCTTTCTCCTTTCTTGAAAATAGGAACTGCATTTGCCCTTTTCCAATCTGTTGGAATTTCATTTTGTGAAACTGATCTACAAAATATTATACTAAGTGGAAATGCCAGTTCCTTTTCAGCTTCCCGCAATACCCTAGCATAAATTTCATCAGGTCCTGCTGCCTTGTTTGGCTTTATTTTCCTGATATGATTGTAAACAACATCACTATCAATGAAAGCAACACCATTTATCAGATCACATGTCACTGAACTATGGTGTACGGTCGGCAGATTGGTCATATCTTCCAATGTAAACACTGATTTAAACTGCTTGCTCAGCTCCTCAACCATCTCACTATCCTCACCCAATGTAGTCCCATTTACTTCCAGTGGACCAATTGTGCTAGAAACTTTACTCAGCTTGTAGAAACTAAAGAACTTTTTACTGTCCCCATTACAGTTCCTAGCTAAATCCAGTTCTTTTGTTCGCTTTGCTGCTCTGGTTTTTTGCTTCACAGTGTCTCTAGCTTTTCGATACGCCTTTAGATTTACGATATTTGAAGCTTCGTTAAACACTCTAAATGCAGCTTTCTTAGCCTTAATTGCTTTTATCAAGTCTGGTGTAAGCCATGCTGGCTTTCCTACCCTTCTTTTACGTCTTTGCTTTTGGGGGACATGTCTAATCTGAATTTCCTTCAAGTAAGATTTGAACTTTTCCCACATTTCACAGGCATTTAAATTGGAGAATTCTTCTTCCCATCTGATGGCACTTAAAGCCGCTCTCATGCAGTCAAAGTCTGCTCTGTTGAAATTTGGAACCTTTACCAAATTATACTTAACAATTTCCCCTACATGTGCATTGAATCCAACTATGCACTTCTTCCCAGAGTTTCTCCTACAGTCAAGTCTTGAACCAAGTCACTTAAATCCGAGAATACAAGGTCCAAGAATGAGCCATGCCTGGTAGGTTCCGATACAAACTGGTGTAAGAACAGGTCCTCTTCAAGGCATTTCCTAAACATTTTGCATGATGGGGAGCCAACACCAACATTTTCATATAATCCGCGGAACAGTGAGTACAACGCGAGCCATCGCACGTTCAATAAAGATAATTTGCGGAACAGAGAGTACAACGTGAGCCAACGCATGTTCAATGAACAGCACCTGTAGAACAGAGAGCACAACGCGAGCCAACGCAGGCTCAATAAACAGCACCTGCAGAACATAGAGTACAATGCATCATGTCACACCAGACACTGTTGCTTCACTTAGCATTGCATCACGCCACGATGCCCTACTTTTCGTCACGTCACGTCACATCATGCCACGTCGCCTCACACATCAAGTCACGTCCCGCTTCACGCCACCTCACGCGTCGCGTCACCTCATATTACGTAGGGCTACTTTACGTTGTGTTACGTCACTTCATATTGCACCACGTCACTCCTCGTCGTCCCACGTCACATGGGTCACTGGACGATGTGCACCTGCGTCACCTTACGTCACTTCTCATTGCTTCTCGTCACGACATGTGTCTTACGTCTCATCGATGACACTTGTGAGATATTCATGTAGTTTTGCACGAGCCACAGCACAAAATACGATTAAGCGGGATTTGCGAACTGCTGTGGGTGCAGACTGCGGCCCTGTACAGTAGGTTGGCCCGGTTTGCACACTTTTTGCCAAAATCGATAGAAGCTCCCCCTCGTTTGATGCGTTTTGGGCCCCTGAACATGATGGAAGCATCAGAAATGCAAATTTCTCACATCTTTTGATGGCGCCGACCACTTGATCATTTTTGCTGGGACCAAATTTCGGACATTTCTGCATCTCATAAGCGGACTGGTGGGAAAAGGAGTCCGCTTGAACATTACATTGTCGAGGAAATTCATTTTTGATCGTTTGGCACCATTTCCAAGATTCTAGCTGTCTTACTACCTCAGATTTCGTCTTCTGAAGTATGGAAGGTTCGAGCGGTTCCCTGGGCTGCCAACAGATGGCAGGCCTAGCGAACCCAGCTGCCTTTCAAATGCCTTATGACGGACGCGTTTGTACTTTCCACCAAGCGTAGTTTGGCATCTTAATGCACTGGTACCGTTTCAACTAACTTATCGGTCATGTTTTATGTCAATTAGAGATGCAAATACACAAAAATGGTAACGGATTCTACAGTGAAATAATCGCGCATATTGGTTGAAAAGAGGTGGTACTGCGCAGAACATGCCCTGCAAAGCCTGGCCTGAATCGCAACAAGGTAATCAACATGAAACCAGTGTCACCACTCATATCTGTATGTATTTTGTAAAAGGTGTATTCTATGTATTCCGTCAGATCATCTGTCATCACCATTCCGCCGCCGCCACCGGGGCACGCCGCAACAGCCCGCCGCGCTGAGACTCGCCGCAGCGGCGCTCACTCACTCACTGGCCCGGAACCGGCGACGGAAGGCCACCTTATTCAGGCTATAGCCGCCCTGGCGGTCCCTGCCGGTGACAGCCGCCGCCGACTCCATGGTCAGCTTTACAATTCGCTCCGTCGCCTGCGTGTGGCAGGGAATGCCAGTTGGCAGAGGCTCGTCCAGCAGACGCGCCAGCTCATCGCCACCAAGTGGGCGGGTCAGGGGTGGCTCGATATCTGCCTGGTGGTGCTGCAAATCCATCAACTCCATGAAGTTCCTGGCCCGGAGATTGATTTCCGGGCATTTGTAAGCCCGGACTGGCTGCCCAGGCTGCCGGCGCTGACGGGCCTCACCGATGAGCTGGATAGCTCGGGCCCGGATCTCTCGGCGTTCGTCCCCGAGCATGCCGAGGACGACGGCCTCAGGGTGCGCCATCATGGCGTTCCCGCAGAGTCTCCTCTGCACTTCGGCCAGATCATCGCCGGTCCTATGGCGGCGCTGCCGCTCGAGCTGGTCGTACAGGTGGCGCGGCGCCTCCACCAGGTCCGGCCGGTGTCTGATTGCCAGCACTGTTGGGATGTAAACGCCCACAACGTACAATGAAAGCGTCTGCAGCTCGGCACTGGGGCTCTGTTGGGCCATGTAGACACGCAACAGTCTCTGTGCGGTGTGCCACCGCGCTATACTGAGCTGGCCGTGAACGCGCTGCGCTACTTCACTTCCATCACCCGAAGTCACACACTGGGTGCACTGCACCAGCAGGCGCAGATCTGAGCTCAGATTGCGTCTGACATCATCTGACAGCGGCGGCAGCTCGGCCGTTGTCAGGGGCTGGAACTGAGCGACAGGCAACTGGTGCACGGGGCCCGAATGCAGCTTGCCGATGGGACCCGAGAAGCTGGAGGGACTGGTGGTCTGCCCATCGAGCCTCTTGAAGAGGACTCTGTAGGGCAGCTCGGCCCGACACGGCCCGGGTGGCAGGGACCCGACACGAAAAGGTTCACAACATATCCGTGAACGCCCACCCGGGCGATGTATTGGTCGTATTTATTTGTCTCAGTATGGCGCGGTGGCACAGAGCAGACTGTTGCGTGTCTGCATGGCCCAACAGAGCCCCAGTGCCGAGCTGCAGATTCCTTCATTGCACGTTGTGGGTGTTTGCATCCAAACAGTGCTGGCAATCAGACACCGGCCGAACCTGGTGGAGGCGCCGCGCCACCTGTACGACCAGCTCGAGCGGCAGCGCCGCCACATGACCGGCGATGATCTGGCCGAAGTGCAGAGGAGACTGCGGGAACGTCATGATGGCGCACCCTGAGACCGTCGTCCTCGGCATGCTCGGGGACGAACGCCGGGAAATCCGAGCCCGAGCTATCCAGCTCATCGGTGAGGCCCGTCAGCGCCGGTAGCCTGGGCAGCCAGTCTGGGCTTATAAATGCCCGAAAATGAATCTTCGGGCCAGGAACTTCATGGAATTGATGGATTTGTAGCACCAGCAGGCAGATATAGAGCCACCCCTGACCCGCCCACTTGGTGGCGATGAGCTGGCGCATCGGCTGGACGAGCCTCTGCCAACTGGCATTCCCTGCCACACGCTAAAGCTGACCATAGAGTCGGCGGCGGCTGTCACCGGCAGGGACCGCCAGGGCGGCTATAGCCTGAATAAGGTGGCCTTCCGTCGCCGGTTTCAGGCCCGTGAGTGAGTGAGCGCCGCTGCGGCGAGTCTCAGCGCGGCGGACTGTTGCGGCGTGCCCCGGTGGCGGCGGCGGAATGGTGATGACAGATGATCCGACGGAATACACCTTTTACAAAATGCATATAGATATGAGTGGTGACACCGGTTTCATGTTGATTACCTTGTTGCGATTCAGGCCAGGCTTTGCAGGGCATGTCCTGCGCAGTACCACCTCTTTTCAACCAATATGTGCGATTATTTCACTGCAGAATCCGTTGCATTTTTTGTGTACTTGCATCTCTAATTCACATAAAACATAACCGATAAGTCAGTTGAGACGGTACCAGTGCATCAAGACGCCAAACCACGCTTGGAAAGTACAAACGCGTCCGTCATAAGGCATTTGGAAGGCAGCCGGGCTCGCTAGGCCTGCCATCTGTTGGCAGCCCAGGGAACCGCTCGTACCTTCCATAATTAAGAAGACGAAATCTGAGGTAGTAAGACAGCTATAATTTTGGAAACGGTGCCAAATGATCAAACATGAATTGCCTCGATGATGTAATGTTCATCGGACTGATTTTCCCACCAGTCCGCTTATGAGATGCAGAAATGTCCAAAATCTGGTCCCAGCCAAAATCTTGAAGTGGTCGGGGCCATCACAAGATAGAGGAATCTGCATTTCTGATACTTCCATCGTGTTCAGGGCCCAAAATGCATAAAATGAGGGGGAGCCACGATCGATTTTGGCAAAAAGTGTGCAAACCGGGCCAACCTACTGTACAGTAACGGTATACCATTGTCACCCGAGATGATGAGATAATTCGCCGGCATTCATTCCTCAATGAAGGACAACCTACGAAGTGCGCTACAGTGCCTCGTGTACGCCCTCTTCTGCGTGCAATAGGGAATTGGCGACGTCGCATAACAACGTACTGTACTTCGTTATTGAGATTGTCTTGCCGCATCAACTACACCGGTGCGACGGCAACGTCCGCACCATTACGACCACCAAATGAAAGTGGGATTGGATTGTGGCTTTACGACGCCCTCAGCAGCTGAGGCCATACAGCGTCGCCTGCCTCTCACCCTGGCAGGAAGGGCGGGCATCGCGGGGAATCGAACCCCGTACCTCTGGCTTGCCAAACGCTCAGCTTAACCACTGAGCTACCGACGCCCTACCAAATGAGAGTGTATATGTGAACAACATGCGTCGGAAAAATTCCAGCCGAACGATCGCACGCGCTCATCACACCCAAACGAACCGCTGCTCCGCTGCCTCCAGGCGACGCTCGCAGTCTCGTGGACTTGCCACTTGCAGTGCAGTTTTGCTTTCTTTATCAGACGGACTGGATTGGGTTTGTTGTTTGTTTATTGGTTGGTTCACGACACACTTTATGCACATCCACGGCTAATGGCGCCGCCCACACTGTTTCGCCGGTGGGCCGCGGGATTGGGAAATGTCCTGAGTGGCGCTGGAGTTGAACCCGGGACCTTTGGTACCCATAGCCCGACACCTTAACCACTCGGCCATCCCCGCCCCGGACTGGATTGGGATGAGGATTTGTCGCTCTGCTCGCGAATATATTTGGCCTGGGCATTGGTTGGCTATCGCGGATGCGCGCTGGATCGGATCAAGGCGCCTCAATCCGTGATATCAGCGGCAGCTATCTGTGGCAGATATCAGCGAGGGATATCAGTGGGGAGGGGACATCAACGGCAGATATCAGTCCCAGGTATCAGCGGCGTATATCAGCAGCAGATATCAGTGGCAGATATCATCGACATGTATCAGTGGGGAGGGGGTATCAGTGGCAGATATCTGCGCCGGATATCAGCGGTAGATATCAACGGCAGATATCAGCTGTGGATATCGAGAGAGTTAGCATCGTGCACGTTGTGGTCCGTATCTGCCGGTCCTGATTACCATCCACTTTCAGTCGAGCTGCACGCCCAGATGAAGTGCATGACACATCGCGACGGCAGAGGCGCACCCAGCGGCAGGAATAACGGAACACATGCGCCGAGAGTGGGGAAGACAATTAGCTGCAAACAAACAAATAAACAATGATATGTGATCAGCGAATGTTCGTCGACATTATATAGCTTCAAGTGTGTGTTGTAGTGTGTGTCGGTACTGAATGACAGATGCTGAGGAGCTTATGTCATTGTGCTGGCAGATGAGCGTTTGGGAGACGGAACAAATAAATGTCTCCATTCCTGGATCTACCAGTGCACAAAGATTTCTGCTTTAAGGAGAGGCCGGTGCAACCTGGAGATGATGGTACATGGGATTATATATGGATATATGGATATATATATATATATATATATATATATATATATATATATATATATATATATATATATATATATATATATATATATATATATATATATATATATATATAATTTATATATATATATATATATATATATATTAATTATATATATATTTTTTTTTTTTTATATATATATTATTTTTTTTTTTTTTTTTTTTTGTATGAGTATATATATATATACATGTATGTATATCTGGGACGCGGAACCTGCTTGTTGGATCATGTATCACTTGTACGGCTCATCTGAAGAACATTGTGGTCGCCCAAACTCAACTTTGTAGCAAAGATTTCAGAGGCTGTCAAGATGCAATATGCGTGTTGGACTGCTTTAAAGCACATATGCCCACATATCTTAGTTGTTGCGTTTATGACCATTAATCTACACAATAAAGCATTTTCCGGAAGTGAGTTAATTATTGTATTTTCCCTTCTGACTATGATTCCTCTCTTTGCCTGCGTAGCCTAGTGTTGAGTTTATTTTCGCTCTTTTACACGTCAATTTCTTATGTGGCATGGGCAATGTCCGTACCTTGTAAGCAGGGGCGGATCCAGTCACGTAAATGGGGTACTGATCTGGTGGAGCGCCATATTGTCGGACGGATGCCATTGCCGAAGTCCCTTCAAGCTTCGGTTGACAAATTAGTTCCGGGGAGCGACACACTTGAGCATGCTGGGCGTTTTTTCCTCTTATGATGATGTCTTCCTCTCAGAAGACATTTTTCTTCTTCTTCTGATAGTGGCGCTTTTGCTAAAACCCTTGATCGGGCAAGAGTGTGCGCTTGCCCCTACACAGAGTCTTCCGGTCAAATGAGCGCCACCTTTCCATTGGAGAGCGAACGTGTCCCCAATTAAGCCCCCTAAGTCCGATCCTGCTAGTAAGTCCCGTAAGCAATGCATGCGGTCAATGGATGAGTGGGCTGAGCCATCTCTTTCTGTTTCTTTTCCGAACCGAGGGATGAATTCACTCTGTGTTGAACACTTCCCACTTTTCCTCGAAATCCAACGCAGGAAGCATTGCATAGCTACATTCTTGCCCCAGAAAAGCTGGGGTGGTGGACGAATGCATGTTATCGAAGATGCTGGAGACGTTCTTACCTCTAATCTGAAGAAAATCGCGGTATGCATTGGCCATATATCAAAGCTGGCATGACATATGACATGTGCGTAATCCCATACACAACGTTTTTCCCTATTGCTTATGTAGGGTGGCGAGGTCGGGGCGGGTCGGTCTGGGGGATGGGGGATGCGAGGTGGGGGTCGTCTTGGACGGGTGGGGAATTAAATGTGGGGGGATTGTTTGGTTTGTTCGTTCGTTTTTCGTCTGGAAGGGGGAAGATTTTGACTGGTGACTGGCAGGGGAGGGGTGTGTGATCGTCTCCTATCTTGTAGGCAGTCCGTCTTGGTTGTCTTGTGTGCGCCCCGTTCTCGTTCATCCTTTCACGAATTTATTTAGCGAGGCCAAGTCTCACTGTCACCACTTCCATTCGTGAGTGAACCTAGCTTGGTCGTGGCGCTAGGGAAGGCTAAGGAAGCCGCGTGGTTGGAAAGAGGGGGACACATGGGTTATGGGTCGACATAGGAGTTGGAATGCGCCCGTCACCGGCCGTCGTCCAGCTTCTGGGCCCCCTTATGTACTGGAATCCCACTTATTTCCCTCCCTTCCCCCACCAGCAAAGCTCCCACGGGTCACCGGATTTGCAATTTGCGGGCCTAGGTAATTATGCGTTAGAATTTTTACAACGATGGGTTTCTGACATCTGCATGCACACATTGGGCCCCAAACAGCCCCCACTGGTCCTTATTACCCTTAGCTACTTCATGCAAATTCACATTGATTTCCTTTCATTCCGAACGATTGCTCCCTTAATGCAAAATGTACATGTTTGGTCCGCAATTTCTTTCCCTCCAGTGCTTTGTGAACATTCAGCGAGTCATACTTTCAGGTCGTTGCTTAGGTCTTCCAACCCAATGTTAGATGTTAATTACCCGTGCTTAGGTCCACAACTGTGACCGGCTGACGCGACACTGTTGGTTGTGCATGACAAACTATTATTTACGTTACCGCCTTCAAGGCTCGAGAACACTGGGCTGCGACATTCCGTTAGTTTCTGTTTGGCTCTTATGTCTGGGCTTGGGTATTAACACGCGCACATCCGGGTGGGGAAGATATCTGCCCCCCTCCGGCTTTTCCTCATTTGCTGCCAAACTAAACGGGTTAGCAAGTCCAAACCTCGCATAGCTGTTCATTGGTCGTTTCCGCATATCCTCATACATTTTTAATCTGGGTCATCTCAGGTCAGGTCACCAGGTCAGGCGAAGTGACCCAACTACACTCGGAATTCTAGGTGGCGTAACATCCACAATAATTGGGCGATTGATTTCAAACTTATAACATGTCATGATCTCATCAGGGAAAATAATATGTATATCGGTTTTTTGTAGCATTGACCTTAGGTCAGGTCGCGGTCATGGCTTCCCATTATAGGGCTATGGTAAAATATACAAATGTTTCCTGGTTACATATTTTCGCTCGGAATGACCTCACAACGGCTGTAGCATGTAGATGGAAGCTATGCTCAATGCTACCGCTGACATTTTTGCTCAGTGACCTCACCAAGGTCTCTGAGGTCACCTGAGATCACTACACATTTCTGCGCATTATATCGCACTGCATTGAGCTAGAAGGCTGAAATTACCGTCATTGTGCTTGTATCGCCAAGACGTGTCGATTGATACATTACATGACCTCCCTAGGCGACTTCATGACCTTGACCTGAGGTCATGACTTCATGGCCTTGACCTGAGGTTCGGTTGACCTGACCTTAAATTACACCGCCTATTGTCGGTAGCGCATTTCAAGGACTGTCGAAAAGCGTTCGCCGTTTGTTCATATCTGTTACAGTTGCTGAAATATGTGTCAATATCTAATATCTGAGTCCCACCTGATCTGGTCGAATTTGACCTATGATGGCCCAGTGACCTGAATGTTGACCTGAGCGAAAAAATGACCGAAACACTTTCGATAGAGCCCGTCACCAGCTATCCAACGCCGTTTTCCGTTTGTCGCTAGCTAGCATAGTTCCAGAGATCTTAGGGGGCAGACATCTGCCCCCCGGACATGCGAAGTTGGCGCGGACCGCCGGACGTGCGAGTGTTAATGGCCGGCATACCTAACCTTAAATCAGTCCATGCCCTGACGGGGTTTGCACGCTGAAACGTGCGATCGGCAGAAGCCCCCACAGGTGGTCCTGGGCCACAAATCGGTAATTGTGTTCCTTCTGTCTTTCTAACCTATCCTGCCCGGGGTCATTTAGGGAGACCCACACAATCCCCTGCCTGTCCTATACGTGGGGCTTACGGAACACCAAACTTCATCTTCCCCGCCTGTGATACAACCAAGAGGCCCATGCCTGCGCGATCAACTGAGACGGGGTAGTAAACCATCCTGGCCGTTTTTGGCTTTGCTACCTAAAGCTGTGCGCACAGCGTTTCATCCCGAACCAAAATTTGGCGCCGCGACCTGCGAGCTTACTCATCGACCCCGTCGGGTCTGACCTCCCTCGTGATGCTCTTCCGCGCTCTGTGATCACCAGGCCGGAGGGATTTGCGGCCCATAATTACTCAAGTTATCCAGCTGCCCTGTGAATTGCCCAGTCTTTCCAGCACGCTTTCCCAGGGGGTCAACCAACAGTGTTTCGTCATTTCCCGTCTCGGATCAGCCAACCTTAGTCTCCTCCGAAGAGAAGGAGGCGGAGGTTATTCGTGACTCACGTTTGGTGCCCATGATATTTATCGCCCATGGAAGGGCGGCTTGCAAACCGACTCCTCGCCAAAATGTATAAATCGTCTTACGTTATCCGCCACAGTTAGTAATCCAGTCCTCCTGTCCTGTCTTGTTGGCTAGCTTTACATTAAACAATGGACGAACACCAAAATTATTTCACTATCCAATTCCTAATCGTATTTGGTGCATTTGATGACGTAATGGTCAGCGCTTTTGACGTCTCTTAACGACACCAACTTGGGGTTGGACTTCCAAATTGTAATCATGAAATCAACAACCCATTGAAAATCGAATTCAGATCTCGGTGCATGGTGTGTCGTAACTGCTTTTCCCAAAAGAGAGAGAGAGAGAGAGAGAGAGAGAGAGAGAGAGAGAGAGAGAGAGAGAGAGAGAGAGAGAGAGAGAGAGAGAGAGAGAGAGAGAGAGAGAGAAGAGAGAGAGAGAGAGAGAGAGAGAGAGAGAGAGAGAGAGAGAGAGAGAGAGAGAGAGAGAGAGAGAGAGAGAGAGAGAGAGAGAGAGGCCGGTATTATGCACAATTTTGCCATTTGCACAGTGTATCCGCAGAGTGACGTGTGGCCCAACAGATCTCCGCAATACTTTATGTCCCATGGACAGGAGTGATTAATTAGCACGGGTCGTGCTATATCTGTGTTCCATCACATCATTTCGAGACCAGGCGGTTCTCTCAATTCTCCTTCGGACGTGAATGAAAGTGTACTCATGGTAACATGCGCTTTTCCAAGTCGTATATTTCATAGGTGTAGTCAGTGGACAGAGAAGAAAGAAAGCCTACACATTCTTCCACCTTACACTCTCCCCCACCCCCTTTCATACGCACGTACATACACATTCATTCATTTGGCTGCATTCCCGCTCCGGGGCCGAACCTCTACGCTTCGCTCACACTCTCACTCGCTTTCACTTACGCCCAGCTGGCTCCAACTGCCCCCTCCCATTCCCTTGTCTCAGACACCAGGGATGACTTTCTCATTTTCCTCTGACTGGGGTTACGCAGACTTTATATTATTGGTGGCGGGCGGGTCAATCGTGGACAGTGGTACGTGGACATCCACCGGCTCACTCGCATGGCCGAGGTAGCCGTGCAGCGAGGCTTCCGTCACTGTTCACAACACAATTTTTTTTTTAAATGTCCGCCACCCAAGATCAGGTGACCAGGAGCGCCCCCTCCCCTTACCCAACGACTGCAAGCACCTTACGTTAACACCATAAAATAAACAGTAAAGTCGCGGCACTCCCAGCTAAGAGATGGAAAACAAATAAATAAGCATACAAGGCATCGGGTATTAGAGCAATAAGACTAATAATAAAGAATGCTGTTAGTAATCATATCCAAAGGAGGCATATGACTGACCCTGGATCCATCCCAACAAAAAATTAGTGTCTAAACTATAATGTTAGCAGCTGGTTTGTGGCCGGATGGTGGTGAGCACTACTGATTTGTTTTTGTTGACACAATCAACGTTACTTCGTCTGCTCTCAGCGGCCTGGCGGCCCCGTCGAATGCTCGGCGTTACATTTCGTCGATGAATCTTATGCGATGACTGGCCCGTCGACTGCTTGTCAGAGCGGCATTGATACTACTCTCGATGGCTGTGCCCGCCGTCGGCGATAGGTGTGCCCAATGCCGTCGCCCGGCTAGAGCGCTCTTGTTTGTCCGTCACGGTCTAGGGGGGGGGAGGGGAGGCTTTCGCAGACTTCTGTTTCGGACTGCTGGGGTGAGCCGCCTGGCAGGCTGGTCCGGTCTGCGACCGTACATACGCCGTATCGAAATATACAAGCCGTCTTACACTTACCTCTGTTTCGGATGCGCTAGTCTATCCTTTTTCACCACACGCACTATTACAGTTTCCGTTTACGTACGGCTTTCCTGTGGTTAGCTGTTGACGAATCAGGGCGGTTAGCTTAGGGAGACCCCAGGATAGGTCCTCAGGAGGCACATGCGACACCAGTCGCTGCAATGTCACCAGTCGCTGCAATGTCACCAGTCGCTGCAATGTCACCAGTCGCTGCAATGTCACCAGTCGCTGCAATGTCACCAGTCGCTACAATGTCACCAGTCGCTACAATGTCACCAGTCGCTGCAATGTCACCAGTCGCTGCAATGTCACCAGTCGCTGCAATGTCACCAGCCGCTGCAATGTCGCCAGTCGCGCAATGTCGCCAGTCGCTGCAATGCCACCAGTCGCTGCAATGTCACCATCGCTGCAATGTCACCAGTCGCTACAATGTCACCAGTCGCTGCAATGCCACCAGTCGCTACAATGTCACCAGTCGCTACAATGTCACCAGTCGCTACAATGTCACCAGTCGCTGCAATGTCACCAGTCGCTACAATGTCACCAGTCGCTACAATGTCACCAGTCGCTGCAATGTCACCAGTCACTAGTGCGCCAGTCGGTCAATGTCACCAGTCGCTGCAATGTCACCAGTCGCTACAATGTCACCAGTCGCTACAATGTCACCAGTCGCTACAATGCCACCAGTCGCTGCAATGTCACCAGTCGCCTAAATGTCGCCAGTCGCTACAATGTCGCCAGTCGCTGACAATCACCAGTCGCTACAATGTCACCAGTCGCTGCAATGTCACCAGTCGCTGCAATGTCACCAGTCGCTGCAATGTCACCAGTCGCTACAATGTCACCAGTCGCTGCAATGTCACCAGTCGCTGCAATGTCACCAGTCGCACAATGTCACCCCAGTCGGAATGTCACCAGTCGCTGCAATGTCACCAGTCGCTACAATGTCACCAGTCGCTGCAATGTCACCAGTCGCTGCAATGTCACCAGTCGCTGCAATGTCACCAGTCGCTGCAGTGCCGCCAGTCGCTGCAATGTCACCAGTCGCTGCAATGTCACCAGTCGCTGCAATGTCACCATTCGCTGCAATGTCACCAGTCGCTACAATGTCACCAGTCGCTGCAATGCCACCAGTCGCCACAATGTCACCAGTCGCTGCAATGTCACCAGTCGCTACAATGTCACCAGTCGCTGCAATGTCACCAGTCGCTACAATGTCACCAGTCGCTGCAATGTCACCAGTCGCTGCAATGTCACCAGTCGCTACAATGTCACCAGTCGCTGCAATGTCACCAGTCGCTGCAATGTCACCAGTCGCTACAATGTCACCAGTCGCTACAATGTCACCAGTCGCTGCAATGTCACCAGTCGCTACAATGTCACCAGTCGCTGCAATGTCACCAGTCGCTGCAATGTCACCAGTCGCTGTAATGTCACCAGTCGCTGCAATGTCACCAGTCGCTGCAATGTCACCAGTCGCTGCAATGTCACCAGTCGCTGCAATGCCCATAAATGTCGCCAGTCGCTGCAATGTCACCAGTCGCTACAATGTCACCAGTCGCTGCAATGTCACCAGTCGCTGCAATGTCACCAGTCGCTGCAATGTCACCAGTCGCTGCAATGCCACCAGTCGCTACAATGTCACCAGTCGCTACAATGTCACCAGTCGCTACAATGTCACCAGTCGCTGCAATGTCACCAGTCGCTGCAATGTCACCAGTCGGTGCAGGCCCAGCTCAGTCCCAGTCCTGTTTACATCCCTTTGAACTGTTATCAGCCACGTGTACATTCCCCAGTGGCGATGGCGCCGCACAGTTTAGACCCCCCAGAACTGTGCTCCTGACGGCGCCACTGCGCTGGGCTCTCGCAGTCCACCTCTGAGTATGCTAATCAATGTCCACCTCGCGATCAGTTCGCGCGCAGCAGTTTCGTCTGTTGGGGTGGACAGGTGGACAGGTGGTGAAGTGGAGGGTGGTGACGAGTGCGAGATGGACGGGAAGGTGGACTGTGGACTGTGCGGTGGATAGATAGGTGGACAGTGAAGTGCGTGGTGAACGCGAAGGATGATTGTGTGATGTGAGGTGGACTGAGACGCGATGGTATGCTATAAAGTGCAAGGTGAAACCATGAAGTGTGATGTAGATGTGAGATAAGTAAAGCCATGCATGCATTGCGAAGTGAGAAGTGGACGATAGGTGAACTGTGCATTATGCTGTGGATGGAGTTGTGGGCTATGTATTGCGATGCAGACTATGCAGTGTAATGTGGACCATGAAGTGCGATGTGGACTATGAAGTGCGACATGGATTATGAAGTGCGATGTCGACTGTGCAGTGTGATGTGGACTATGCAGTGTGATGTGGGCCATGAAATGTAATGTGAACTGTGAAGTGCGACGTGAATTATGAAGTGTGATGTAGACTGTGCACTGTGATGTGGACTATGAAGTGTGATGTGGACTATGAAGTGTAATGTGGACTATGAAGTGTGATGTGAATATGAGTGTATGTGACTATAGTGTATGTGACCGTGAAGTGGATGTGGACTATGCAGTGTAATGTGGACTATGAAGTGCGATGTGGACTATGAAGTGTGATGTGACTATGAAGTGTGATGTGGACTATGAAGTGTGATGTGGACTATGAAGTGTGATGTGGACTATGAAGTGTAATGTCATGGGACTTGGTGTGATGTGCTGAAGTTGTGGACTATGAAGTGTATGACTATGTGTGATGTGACTACGAGTGTGATGTGGACTATGAAGTGTGATGTGGACTATGAAGTGTGATGTGGACTATGAAGTGTGATGTGGACTATGAAGTGTGATGTGGACTATGCAGTACGATGTGGACTATACAGTGTGATGTGTACTATGAAGTGTAATGTGGACTATGAAGTGTGATGTGGACTATGAAGTGTGATCAGGTGATGTGGACTATGAAGTGTGATGTGGACTATGAAGTGTGATGTGGACTATGAAGTGTGATGTGGACTATGAAGTGTGATGTGACTATGAAGTGTGATGTGGACTATGAAGTGTGATGTGGACTATGAAGTGTGATGTGACTATGAAGTGTGATGTGGACTATGAAGTGTGATGTGGACTATGAAGTGTGATGTGGACTATGAAGTGATGTGGACTATGAAGTGTGATGTGGACTATGAAGTGTGATGTGGACTATGAAGTGTGATGTGGACTATGAAGTGTGATGTGAACTATGAAGTGTGATGTGGACTATGAAGTGTGATGTGGACTACGAAGTGTGATGTGACTATGAAGTGTGATGTGGACTATGAAGTGTGATGTGACTGTGAAGTGTGATGTGGACTATGAAGTGTGATGTGGACTATGAAGTGCAATGTGGACTATGAAGTGTATGTGTACTATGAAGTGTGATGTGGACTATGAAGTGTGATGTGGACTATGAAGTGTGATGTGACTATGAAGTGTGATGTGGACTATGAAGTGTGATGTGGACTATGAAGTGTGATGTGGACTATGAAGTGTAGGCATTTGAAGTGTGAGGCGTAGTGTGGTGCGAATGTGTTGCTGTGTAGTACATGGATGTACTATGAGTGTGATGTGACTATGAAGTTGATGTGACTATGAAGTGTGATGTGACATATACTATGAAGTGTGATGTCGAAGTGTGGACTATGAAGTGTATGTGGACTGTGAAGTGTGATGTGGACTATGAAGTGTATGTGGACTATGAAGTGTGGCTAATTTTGAAGTGTGAGCTGGACCGTCCAGTGTGAGATGAACAGACATATATGAGCTTTGTCGCCAAGTATCAGGTGGACTGTGGAGTGTCAGGTGGACTGTGGAGTGTCAGGTGGACTGTGGAGTGTCAGGTGGACTGTGGAGTGTCAGGTGGACTGTGGAGTGTCATGTGAACCATGAAGTGTGCAGTAGGTTAAGATATGGACTGTGTGGAACAATCCACGGTCAGGAGGTGTGAGCGCAGCCCTCAGGGTCAGGCGGACATCGGAGGTGAATAATTCGTCCGATCAGCACCAGCGAGTCAAGAGACAACACGTTTCTGGTGGATGCAAAGGGTGAGGCTCATAAGACCTCACTTTCAGAAGATCTATTTTCTAATCTAAAAGTAGATCTACTGAACGTAGGTCTTCTGAAAGAAGATCTTACGAGCTTCTCCCGATACAAAATCCTCTGTTCCGGAAACAAGCACGGCAAATATTCCATGAAACGTACTACAAGTCTCAACATATTACCAGTTTTTGCATATTATCAGCTTCGTCATATTACCAGCCCCACTCCGTGTGTTACGACCTTGAGTGGCGTTCGTGGCACACACGCTCGTGCCTCGTGTCACATTGCCGCTCTGCGCGGAGAGCGAAGCGGCCGTCTTGCACCTCCCCATGGTCATGAGATACAAATATGACCTTTACCAGTGCATGGGACACCTCAAAATGAGACAAACAGGAACAACAGGGTTTGTTTCCTCTCGACAGATGAAGCACATCGCCACTGTACTGAACGCAGCAGCGAAGAGTAGTTGTCAGGTTATCCACCATTAACTTCTATGTCGCCGACACCTTAGCGTTTTGTGTGTCGCGGACACATTAGCACTCTGTGTCGGGGCACCTAACCTCACCTAACCTAATCTAACTAAACCCAACCTACGACGCGCTCAACAAATCAACACGAGTAATTTCGTATTCGTAGGTAATTACCCGTGGTGGGGACAAACCTGAGATTGTTTCCTCTGGTCGGTAGGCTTAAGAATGTCACTGTACTGGCTTGCATAGCTGTACCACATCCTGTTTGTCCACGTCCAGTACTATCTGCAGCTGTTGGCAGCAGTCCTGTTTGTCTGACGATGGCCAGTCGTCTGTATATCTGCAGCTGTTGGCAGCAGTCCTGTTTGTCTGACGATGGCCAGTCGTCTGTATATCTGCAGCTGTTGGCAGCAGTCCTGTTTGTCTGACATGCCAGTTTCCCGTCCTGTTTGTCTGACGATGGCCAGTCGTCCGTATATCTGCAGCTGTTGGCAGCAGTCCTGTTTGTCTGACGATGGCCAGTCGTCTGTATATCTGCAGCTGTTGGCAGCAGTCCTGTTTGTCTGACGATGGCCAGTCGTCTGTATATCTGCAGCTGTTGGCAGCAGTCCTGTTTGTCTGACGATGGCCTGTCGTCTGTATATCTGCAGCTGTTGGCAGCAGTCCTGTTTGTCTGACGATGGCCAGTCGTCTGTATATCTGCAGCCTGTTGACGATGGCCAGTCGTTATCTGCAGTCAGTCCTGTTTGTCTGACGATGGCCAGTCGTCTGTATATCTGCAGCTGTTGGCAGCAGTCCTGTTTGTCTGACGATGGCCTGTCGTCTGTATATCTGCAGCTGTTGGCAGCAGTCCTGTTTGTCTGACGATGGCCTGTCGTCTGTATATCTGCAGCTGTTGGCAGCAGTCCTGTTTGTCTGACGATGGCCTGTCGTCTGTATATCTGCAGCTGTTGGCAGCAGTCCTGTTTGTCTGACGATGGCCAGTCGTCTGTATATCTGCAGCTGTTGGCAGCAGTCCTGTTTGTCTGACGATGGCCTGTTTTCAGCATCCTGTTTGTCTGACGATGGCCTCGTTTTATCTGCAGCTGTTGGCAGCAGTCCTGTTTTCTGACGATGGCCTGTCGTCTGTATATCTGCAGCTGTTGGCAGCAGTCCTCGATTGTCTGACGGTGGCCTGTCGTCTGTATATCTGCAGGTGTTCGCAGCAGTCCTGTTTGTCTGACGATGGCCAGTCATTTCAGTGATGCCACAGCGGATACCACGGTGTAGTCTGGTGACATTTCAATGATGCCGACAGCGGATACGACGGTGTAGTCTGGTGACATTTCAGTGATGCCGACAGCGGATACCACGGTGTAGTCTGGTGACATTTCAATGATGCCGACAGCGGATACCACGGTGTAGTCTGGTGACATTTCAGTGATGCCGACAGCGGATACCACGGTGTAGTCTGGACGTGATGTCATACGATGCCGACAGACGGATACCACGGTGTAGTCTGGTGACATTTCAATGATGCCGACAGCGGTGCCCGGCCATGACGAGAGCAGCTGTGGCGCTGCGGACCCTGCCGGCGTCAGCGCGCAAACTGCCAGCGGGAGGCGTGCTGGCCGTCGCCTGCGGCTTCGCGATGAACCTCTCGCTGGGCAGCGCCTACAGCTACGGCAACCTCACCACCTACTCCACCTCGTACCTGCGGCAGGTGGTCGGCTGCAGCGTCGGCTACGGCGACGCCGCCTGGGTCGGCACCCTGCTGGGGGTGTGCGAGGGGCTCATGTTCCTGCCGAGCAGCGCGCTGTACCGCCGGCTGGGGCCGAGCTGCACCATCCTCTTGGGCGGCGTCGTCAGCACCGCGGCGGTGGCGCTGTCCAGCCTCGCCGTCAACGCCTCGCTCGGGTGGCTGGCCGCGACGTACGGCGTGCTGAACGGCTTCGGCTGCGGGCTGATGTACATGGCGCCGCTGCTGACCGGATACCGGTGGTTCCCGCGCAACAGGGGCGTGGTCACCGGCGTGGTGGTGGGCGGCTGCGGGCTCAGCGGAATACTGCTCACCACGATGCACACCAGCTTCATCAACCCGGGCAATGTGTCGCCGGGCGACGACGGCTTCTTCCACGACGCGGCGCTGCTGGAGCGGGTGCCGCACGCGTTCCAGCTTCAGGCAGGCGTTGCCGCCGCCCTGCAGCTGGTGGGATTCCTCGGCGTTCGCAACCCTTCTGCGCGCGCTGCGAGCTCTAGAAGGACGCGACCCTCCTGCGTCGGAAGTCAAAACACTTGGAGTGCGCGACTCGCCTTCGAAGAAGGTTGTCGAAGCTACGGGAACTAGCGAATCCTCTACACAAAAGGTGGAAGTTTTGGGAGTTCGCGATTGCTCTGAGCAGGAAGCCAATGTCCGGCAAGTCCGTGACTCCCTGACGCTGGATGACGAATGTTCTGAAGTTCGCGAAACCATTTCACGGAAGGTCAAAGTACCGAATGAGTGCAGCACACCTGCGCGGCATGTTGGAGTTCTGGAAGCTCCCAACCACCCGGCCGCCACGAATGTACACATCATGACTGCTGTTGCACACGAGAACACATCGACCGATGGCACACCACCAAGAACGCCTCTCCACGAAGGCACACGTGCCGACGGTGCTGATGGCAGCGACGCCGGCAGAGAGTGCGCCGACCGGGAACCGCTCGACGCAGCCGGACCGATTACGCTCCGGCAGTCCCTCCGCACACTGGAAATGTACCAGCTCATGCTGGGCTACGCCCTCAACAGCTCCTGCGTGATCATCGTCAACCCGCTGTGGAAGGCCTTCGGACAGACGTTCATCACGGACGACCACTTCCTGGAGCTCGTCGGCTCCGGCTCGTCCGTGTTCAACATGCTCGGCCGCTTCGCCTGGGGCTTCCTGTGCGACGCCGTCGGCTTCAAGCCGGCCATGGTCGGCCTCTCCGGGCGGGTTCTGCGCGCTGCTGTTCACCCTGCCGGCCACGGCCGCGGGCGGCGGCGTCATGTTCCTGGTGTGGGTGTGGGCCGTCTACCTGCGCTGCTCGGGCACGTTCGTGGCCGTGGTGGCCGGCGTGGCCGACACGTTCGGACCGGAGAGCGCCGGCCACTTGTACGGCGCCATATCGGTGGCCTCGTCTGCCGCCAAGCCGCTGGCCTCGCTGCTGGCCGACCTGGTGCTGGGCCGGGCCGGCTATGCGACCGTGTTCCTCGTCGCCGGCGCGCTCGTCGGCGTCGGCCTCGCTGTCACGCTCTGCTTCCGGCCCGGCAGGCTGCGGGGACGGCTGCTGACGACCGGGGACGGCTGCGTGACGGCACGCGACGACCCGGGAGGCTGCGTGGACGGCTGCTGACGCGACGGCCGGACGGCTGTGTGGACGGCTGCTGACGGCCCGGGACGGCTGCTGACGACCGGGGACGGCTGCTGACGGCCCGGGACGGCTGCGACGACGGTGCGACCCGGGACGGCGCTGACGGCTGACGACCCGGGACGGCTGCTGACGGCCGGACGGCTGGACGGCTGCTGACAACCCGGGACGGCTGCTGACGACCGGGGACGGCTGCTGCGGTGGACGGCTGCTGACGACCCGGGACGGCTGCGTGGACGGCTGCTGACGACCCGGGACAGCTGCTGACGGCCCGGGAGCTGTGTGGACGGCTGCGTGGGACGGCTGCTGACGACCCGGGACGGCTGCGTGGACGGCTGCTGACGTCCCGGGACGGCTGCGTGGACGGCTGCTGACGGCCCGGGACGGCTGCTGACGTCCGGGGAGGCTGCGTGGACAGCTGCTGATGACCCGGGACGGCTGTGTGGACGGATGCTGGACAGCTGCTGACGACCCGGGACGGCTGGTCTGCGTGGACGGCTGCTGACGGCCCCGGGACGGCTGCGTGGACGGCTGCTGACGGCCTCGGACTGGGACGGCTGCGTGGGGCCTGGGGGGCTGTTGGCGGTACCCGCCGGGGTCAGCCTGGGAGCTCACCCAAAACGCCTGACGGCGATGGGTGGCGACTGTGCCGAAGATGCCACGATCCATTATCATTTCAACAAATCGATTGCGTGTTCTCAACTTGTTCATGAGCGAAGACGTCACTTTGGACGCACTTCAGTCTCGTTACGGGAATTTCTGAGGGACGAGTCACCTTTCATCCAATCATAACAGCCGTTTCGTTCCATTTCATAAATCAAATGTTCAGTAATATATGCGGCTCACTAATACCTGTCTTGTATATGGTTATGGTTCTGTCGTACGTCTTGACAGCAACGGGTTCGACAATCGATAATGCAGTGCATATTTCGCCGTCTCGACTATTTTTCGCTACGAAAATACTCATATAATTGAATATGATATGGGCTTTTCCCTCCCCAAAAAAACAAAAAAACACCTTATTTCTTTTTGTGTTCCTTTGGGGGGCTAGGTGTTAAGAGGGGGTGGTTTTCAAAAAGGGGGGGAAGGAGGAGAACTGTCCCTAATGTCAGTGCTGAACAACAGCTCTGGAGCTAGAATTGTGCACGATAGTCTCTGGAGCTAGAATTGTGCACGATAGTCCCTGAAGCCAGAATTGTGCACGATAATCTACGCACGTTCTCTGGGACGAGCTTCGTTTCAGATGTAGCCTGACGTCGTGGCGGAGAGTGCACCTGAAGGACACGTTCTCAACTAACCGACTCCCCGATTGGCCTCTCCACTGCACAAACTCGCGTTGGTGAAGATGCCATGCCGTCCACTGAGAGGTTCGTACTCCTGCTCCGCGGCAGATCCGGAGCAACAACACGTGTATATATATATATATTGGTATATGCATACGATTGGTGATATATATATATATATATATATATATATATATATATATATATATATATATATATTGTAACCAATCGTACTGACCTGCATGTGACTAGCAGTTTTGGCGCAGACGCATGCAGACATGCGTCTGCGTCCACAAGTCCAGCATCAGGGCATATTCTGCACTTGTAGGTAGCACCAGCCAGATGAACTTTTCATTGAAACCGACTAATAGTATTTGGTCATGTTGCATGCCATTTCTGGTCTATACAACAGCGTCGGCAGCCGATTGAGCATGCTGTGTTATCACGGGTACTGAGGAAATATTAGCCAAGGTTCGGTAAATTCAGCCAAACGTCGTCCACCAAGACCAATTTACTCTGGCCGAAATCACTGCCTCCACCACTTCTGGTCTACGGAAAAACAGCATGACATCTACGGCATGTCATATACGGCATGTCGTTCTCAATATGTCATTAACAGAATGTCATTTACAGCGTGCCATTTAAAGCATGTCATCTGCAATATATCATCCGCAGTATATCATATACAGTATATCGTCTATGCAATGTCATATGCAGTATATAATCTACTGCATGCCAGCTACAGCATGTCATCCACAGTACACATCTACAGCGTATCATATACACTATGTCATACACGGTATATCATCCACAGTACGTCATGTACAGCATGTCATATACAGTATATCATCTACAGTAAGTCATCTTCGGTGTGTCATCTACAGCATGTCATCTACAGTGAGTTATCTACGGTCTATCATATGCAGTTTGTTATCTACGGTATGTCATCTACAACATGTCGTGTACACTGTGTCATCTACAACATGTCATCCACAGTGTGTCATCTACAGCATATCATCCACAGTATGTCACCTAAGAGTTGGGGAGCGGTACTTGGATGATTGAGGGTAGTTCCCCCCCTTAGCATGCTCAAGCATGCTAGGTCAAGGTGACAGACATGTGTTGATGTGTCACCTGCCACACGACCTCCCATGTGTCAGTGGCACAGGGCAGCACGCTGTGTGCATTACAATGCAGACCATGTGCTGTGAGCGACTTCGTACGTTGAATACAGGAGCCTGATCCTGTAGCTGGGGCAGAAAGCTTCTGATTATTAGGAGCGTATTACGGAAGTTCTGCTTAATGCTCTCTTCTCATCTACAGACGTAGTAGTGGTGAGGAGCAGAAGTGAGTGGAAGAGGTGTGGTGAGGAGCCGAAGTGAGTGGGAGAGGAGTGGTGAGGAGCAGAAGTGAGTGGAAGAGGAGTGGTGAAGAGCAGAAGAGCAGTAGCCGACCACCTTGAACGGGCCCAGAAGTAAACTTCTAAAATAATACTATGGGCTCAATTCTGGACATGGACGTTCCACGTAAATGAACTACCTCAAAGTAAACTCAATAAGATATTACACTACTCGTGACGAACTCGGTACCGTTGTGCCACGCTAGGAATCATTCGCACAAAGAGCAGCACGACAAAACACCACAAAAGAGAGACCAGCCGAGTTTCGAACGCACAACCCTCCCATATCACAGATCTCACCTTCATTGTGTGCACGTGGACGTTTGATGCATGCGGTCGCCAACCGTCTGCCTCGGCGGTGCTGGAGCACGTTTGGTGTCACCTCCCAGCAGTCTGTCTCGGCTGTGGTGGGGTACGCTTGGCGTCACCTCCCAGCCGGCTGTCTCGGCTGTAGTGGGGTACGCTTGGCGCCGCTCCCAGCCGTCTGTCTCGGCGATGCTGGAGCTCGCTTGGCGTCACCTCCTGTGGTGTCTCAGCTGTGGTGGAGCACACTTGGTGCCGCTGTCTCAGCGGTGGTGGAGCACGCTTGGTGCCGCTGTCTCGGCGGTGGTGGAGCTCGCTTGGTGCCGCTGTCTCAGCTGTGCTGGAGCACGCTTGGCGCCGCTCCCAGCCGCACCCAGGCCACGACTGCCGCGCACCCTGCGCCGCCGCCGTCTCGCGCTGGCGGCACCGCTGTCTCCCCCCGTCGACGCGACGCCGCAGCCCGCGCCGGCTCACTTTCCATTCGGTCGGCTCGATCAGCTCGACCAGCCACCCGGCCGCGCGCCGTCGGCAGCGGCAACCCCAAGTTTCGTCAGTGCCGAGCTGCAGCCGCCCCCCGCCCCTCCCCGTCGCGCAGTCTGCCGAGACGCAGCCTCGGCGGACACGAAACCGTCGGCGCCTCCGTCTGGTCCGCCGCTCGTCGGTCACGGACGAGTGAGCAGGGTAATCAACTCCGTGACGTCATGATGGCGGCGCGAAACGCGTGCCGCAATTTCCGCGTTGAGTAATAATGCGCTGCAGCAGGAGTCGCCGGCTCTGTGGACTCTGAGGGCTCTGAGGACTATGAGGGCTCTGAGGGCCCTGTGGACTCTGAGGGCTCTGAGGGCTCTGAGGGGTCTGAAGACTCTTACGGCTCTGAAGGCTTTGAGGGGTCTGAGGGTTCTGAGGGCTCTGAGGGTTCTGGGGACTCTGAGGGCTATGAGGGCTATGAGGGCTCTGATGGCTCTGAGGACTCTGTGGACTCTGAGGGCTCTTAGGGCTCTGAGGACTATGAGGGCTCTGAGGGCTCTGTGGACTCTGAGGGCTCTTACGGCTCTGAGGGCTCTGAGGGCTCTGAGGGCTCTGAGGGCTCTGAGGCTCTGATGGCTCTGACTGCACTACGCTTGACGACGCCACGCCCGCAGAGATCGGCGACAATGGCACTTCGCAGACCGTCAACGGTCCGGGGATGTGCTCACACGCAAAACTCGTCACTCGTTGTCATCGTCATTGCCGCAGCGTACTGTTGGTAAAGTCACGTGACGCTCATGCACCTAACTGCACTTCCAACCGCAAAGAGAAAGACGTATATTGAGGACATCCACGATAGAGTTGTGGGCATTATAGCCTATTGTCGAGGTTACAAAAGTTTGTCAGTAAATTTGATCAGTAAATCAGGTAGCTTACCAGAAAAGTTCATTAGTAAATAAGGGCTGTCTCAGGCGCACATGAAAACATGAAAATTGTTCACACCAGCGACACGAAAAGAATTAGCAGGTTCGACGAGAAGTCAGCAGGTACGACCAGAAGTCAGCAAGTATCATCAGAAGTCAGCACGCACGATCAGAGCTGTCAGCCTAGTCTCACGGACAAATGTCGCCAGTGGTTAGGACGCCAGTGACAGCCTGCCTAAGCGGCGAATTGTCCGTGAGTGACGTGATGATTGACGTCCACGGACCCAGTGAGGGTCGCAGTGACCAGCCGTGAGGTTCGCAGTGACCAGTCGTGAGGTCCGCCAGTGACCGGCCGTGAGGTCCGCCAGTGACCGGCCGTGAGGTCCGCCAGTGACCAGCCGTGAGGTCCGCCAGTGACCAGCCGTGAGGTCCGCCAGTGACCAGCCGTGAGGTCCGCCAGTGACCAGCCGTGAGGTCCGCCAGTGACCAGCCGTGAGGTCCGCCAGTGACCAGCCGTGACCGTTCGTGATCAGCCGTGAGGTCCGCCAGTGACCAGCCGTGAGGTCCGCCAGTGACCAGCCGTGAGGTCCGCCAGTGATCAGCCGTGAGGTCCGTCAGTGACGAGCCGTGACCGTTCGTGACCAGCCGTGAGGTTCGCAGTGACCAGCCGTGAAGTTCGCAGTGACCAGCTGTGAGGTCCGCCAGTGACCAGCCGTGAGGTCCGCCAGTGACCAGCCGTGACGTCCGTCAGTGATCAGCCGTGAGGTCCGCCAGTGACCAGCCGTGAGGTCCGCCAGTGACCAGCCGTGAGGTCCGCCAGTGACCAGCCGTGAGGTCCGTCAGTGACCAGCCGTGAGGTCCGCCAGTGACCAGCCGTGAGGTCCGCCAGTGACCAGCCGTGAGGTCCGCCAGTTACCAGCCGTGAGGTCCGCCAGTGACCAGCCGTGAGGTTCGCCAGTGACCAGTCGTGAGGTCCGCCAGTGACCAGCCGTGAGGTCCGCCGGTGATCAGCCGTGAGGTCCGCCAGTGATCAGCCGTGAGGTCCGTCAGTGACCAGCCGTGAGGTCCGTCAGTGACCAGCCGTGAGGTCCGCCAGTGACCAGCCGTGAGGTCCGTCAGTGACCAGCCGTGAGGTCCGCCAGTGACCAGCCGTGAGGTCCGTCAGTGACCAGCCGTGAGGTCCGCCTGTGACCAGCAGTGAGGTCCGCCAGTGACCAGCCGTGAGGTCCGCCAGTGATCAGCCGTGAGGTCCGCCGGTGATGAGCCGTGAGGTCCGCCAGTGACCAGCCGTGAGGTCCGCCAGTGACCAGCCGTGAGGTCCGCCAGTGATCAGCCGTGAGGTCCGCCAGTTATCAGCCGTGAGGTCCGCCAGTGGCCAGCCGTGAGGTCCGTCAGTGACCAGCCGTGAGGTCCGCCAGTGACCAGCCGTGAGGTCGCCAGTGACCAGCCGTGAGGTCGCCAGTGACCAGCCGTGAGGTCCGCCAGTTACCAACCGTGACCGTTCGTGACCAGTGAGGTCCGCCAGTGACCAGCCGTGAGGTCCGCCAGTGACCAGCCGTGAGGTCCGCCAGTGACCAGCCGTGAGGTCCCCCGGTGATCAGCCGTGAGATCCGCCAGTGACCAGCCGTGAGGTCCGTCAGTGACCAGCCGTGAGGTCCGCCAGTGACCAGCCGTGAGGCCCACCAGTGACCAGCCGTAAGGTCCGCCAGTGACCAGCCGTGAGGTCCGCCAGCGACCAGCTGTGACCGCTCGTAACCAGCCGTGAGGCCCGCCAGTGACCAGCCGTGAGGTCCGCCAGTGACCATCCGTGACCGTTCGTGACCAGCCGTGACCGTTCGTGACCAGCCGTGACCGTTCGTGACCAGCCGTGACCGTTCGTGACCAGCCGTGACCGTCCGTGACCAGCCGTGACCGTTCGTGACCAGCCGTGAGGCCCACCAGTGACCAGCCGTGACCGTTCGTGACCAGCCGTGACCGTTCGTGACCAGCCGTGACCGTTCGTGACCAGCTGTGTGCTATATGACCGAAGATGCAGTGACGCGCGGCGCGCGGAGAAAGCGCGCCGCCGATTCGCATGCGGATCCGCCGATTCAGAGGAGCCCTAGTCAGTGTTGTCACGTGACCTCGGCATTGCCGTCACGCTCGGACGGTTCGGACGTCAGCACGTGCCGCAGCACATGGGCCGCTGCACGGGCTGTCACGACCCTCGGCTCCGACGTCTGGCCAGTCAGTCTGACCTTTAACTCTAGTGCGGGGACCCCGATCCTTGGCAGGGACCGGTTGTCCTAATTCTGACCTTTCGTCCGTGACTGTGGCCTCTGGCGACTGCATTTCACGCACGATTTTGACTCTGATTCTAACTTCTGCCTTTAGAAGTCTGGAGTTCCAAATACCATGCGCAATAAGGCGCAAAATACTGAGGGGAAAGTATCCGAAGCAGCCAATATTGTGGCAAATGTCCAGTCCAGACCATATTTGGCAATACATTGAGAATCGATCTTCCGGTTCATTGAATACAATGAAGACATGCATTCTGTCGCATGTCTGGAGTCGAAATCTCAGAGGAGATTTCATACCACTTAACTTCGAATTTAACTATTTAGCTATCTTGGCCAGGTACTCATCAAGCTCTTCTACAGTCAACAAGCTCTTCTACACTCTTCTAAAGAAGCGATGTTGTGTCACAGGTCCGCTGTCCCTCATGTCTTGCACTGGGGCGAGACTCTCCCCGTCTTGACGGGGGAGGATGATAGACCGCACGAGGCCAAAATCCGCTCATTTACGCTATGAAATGTGAAGGCCTAATACTGGTCTGTCGACGTAAATATAATAGACGTAATCAATAGAACAGACCGCACAGAATGCATTTGTATGCCGGCTTCGCATGATATCCCTGGATGACATACTTCCAAATCCACGTTTTTCCAGGGTCCACTCAGAGTTCGCTTCGCGCTGCCAGAGAACTTCGCCCCAGCCATAGCCTATCTAGCGGTGGGACCCATGGTCCGCGAGCTCGGTCCAACGGTAGGACCCATGGTCCGTGGGCTCGGTCCAGCAGTGGGACCCATGGTCCGTGGGCTCGATCCAGCGGTGAGACCCATGGTCCGCGAGCTCGGTCCAACGGTAGGACCCATGGTCCGTGGGCTCGGTCCAGCAGTGGGACCCATGGTCCGTGGGCTCGATCCAGCGGTGGGACCCATGGTCCGTGGGTTCGATCCAGCGGTGGGAGCCATGGTTCGTGGGCTCGGTCCAGCAGTGGGACCCATGGTCCGTGGGCTCGGTCCAGCAGTGGGACCCATGGTCCGTGGGCTCGGTCCAGCGGTGGGACCCATGGTCCGTGGGCTCGGTCCAGCAGTGGGACCCATGGTCCGTGGGCTCGGTCCAGCAGTAGGACCCATGGTCCGCGAGCTCGGTCCAGCGGTGGGACCCATGGTCCGTGGGCTCTGTCCAGCGGTGGGAGAGTACCTCGGGGGCGGGGCGTAATCATCGTGGCAACCACTCTTCAGTTATCGCATCAGCTGTGTCGTCGCCGACGACCATTTCCGCGTGTTGAGTTTCGTTTCTCGTCAGGCTCGAGTGAGCTCTGACGCCCCGCCTCACGGGACAGGTGATTAACGGGCCTGATCACGTGACTTGTGGTTGTATGGAGGAGAACTTCGCCTAGTCATGTGACTGGTGCGTGCGGCACGAGTTTATTGTGTTCGTCGAAGCAGGGTTCCCGGTGCTAGGTAATAGGCCTCAAAACCCATGGAGGTGCCACGGGCTGCTAAAAAGTAGTGGAGTTTCACAGGGGTGAAGGGACACCCGACCCCTAGTGAGTCCGATGGAACCCTCTGGACGACCGCCGTAAGTGGCAGAGCTATGACCGATTATTTTTTTAACGGATCTAGCAGCTTGTGTGGAAAGGGCCGTTGAGGCTTGAAACCATTCACCCCGAAGGCTGGCAAGGACCGTGAAGACAAGAGAGTACCAGCCTGAGAACTGGAATGCCTATATCAGCTGGAAAGAGCAGTCTTAACTGGAATGGGCGCTGAACAGCTGAGGAGTACACAGGGAACCCGAAGACCAGAAAGGGCTGGGATGTTCTTTGGTTTTCAATGGGCCCCTGGAGGATGAACAGGACCTCTAAGAGCTGAAGAGGCCAAATGATGGTCCATCTCAGATCTGAAGCGCCCTCAAGATGAAAGTAGACAGGCCCATTGAGGACTGTGATGCACCCCTAAAAGCAGAAAAAGGCCCTGAGGTATGAAGAGAATCTCGCGAGAGTTGGAGAGGACTGGACTGCAATTCTTCTGAGGTTGAGAGCGGCCCTGATCGATAAGCAATTTCGCCTGATATATTTTTGTTAAAAAAATAAATGTTGGCTGGCGGTTGATATTGTAGTGAAGGTCGTTCTTGTAGGCTCGTGATAGACCAGAGGACCCGCGCGTCGCGATAACTCCGAATGCAAAAATGATATGTTCTCTGCACGATATATTGTGCAGAAAGTATAGTGAATATATAGAGACACTCGCAATAATGTTCCAGGCCGACAGCCGACAGCAATCACTTTCAGTTCTCAATTTGGAGGCCGAAATACAGTTGTTAATTTACGCACGCGACCGACAGCGACAGGTCCGCGCGGCTCGACAGTCCAGACACGTCTCCTAGCGGGGGTCTGGCCACCGCCCTGGCACACGTCGCAGTAGCCGGGCGTTGTCCCGAGAACGCTGACTCGGTTCCGACGAGGGCCGGTGACCGCGTCGCCGGCGCCGGACGGAAAAGCACGGGCGTGACATGTGCGGGGCATAGTAGGTCGGCTGATTTACGGGGTCACAACACCCACAGTTAGATATTATACGATTCAAACAGTACGTGTCTAGCAACTCTGTTACAATATGAGGATAACCGAACGCCAGCACGCGGAGCCAAAATGTGCTTGAACCTACAAGAGCGATCGATAACTAGGAAAGGACCCTAGCAGCCTGAGAGGGTCCTTAAGGGTTGATAGAGCCCCCTGATGACTAAGCAGATTTCCTTAGGCTAACGATGTTTGTGAGGAATACTGAGAGCCAGCGTCAGAGCTATGCAGCCCTTGAAGCTAGAAGGACTGCCAAGGACCGGGAAGGGCCTTTGGGGAAGATCCATGACGATTGAAAATGGTCACTAGAAGGTGACCTGTGTCTAATGGTCGCTAGAAGGACTGCGCTGGGATGCTGAAGAGGCTTGGAGGTGTCCCTATGATAAACCAGGACCCCTTGAAATCAAAAGTATCCCCAGGGACGAGCGATGATTGCGAGGGATACTGAGAGCAGCTTCAGAGCTAGAATGTCTTTGCTAGTTAGAGCTAGACTGCTGAGGACTAGGGATGCTCTGCGAGTGCTAGATCGGACCGGGCTATGATGCTTCTGAGGCTTGGGAGGAGCACTGAGGGATGAAGAGAAGAGTCAGCTAAGAACTAATAAGAGTTTCGAGAGCTGGTGATGTTTGCTGGAGAGTGTGAGGCTGTCTCAGAAGAAGATTCTTGGGTTCTTTTACGACGCATTCAACCGCTAGGTCACACAGCTTCGCCAACCTCTGACTCCGGTTGCTGGCGGGTGGACTCGGCAACACCGCCGCTTGCGAGATTCGAACCCACGATCTTGCGATCAAGAGTCCAACACTCTACCGGCTGAGCACCGCGGCCCCCGAAGCTATCTCGGGACTATAGGATTCCTCTGAAAGGTAGACAGGTTTGTCGAGGACTGGGAAAAGTCCAGGTAAACTGGAAAGGGTTCCTGCCGGATGAATAGGCCCCCTGAGAGCCAGAGAGGACTGGACTGCGATGCTCCTAAGCTTTGGGATGGACACCTGGGGGACCGGGGCCCCCTGAGAGCCAAAAGGGTCTTCGAGAACCGGCGACGGGTGCGGGCAATTCTGAGAGCTAGCTTCGGAGATCAGATATTCTTGCGAGCCATAAATGCTGCCAGGCTACCCACAACCACATTAGGGGCGATGGCCGCCCCTGTGGCAACGGCCGCCCTGGCGGTCACACGCGGCAACACCTGATGCCACAGGGGCCTGATCACAATTGCTGCAGCAGCTACGGACGCTCCAGCGATAGCGAAACAGACGGTCCGGCGATAGCTGCGAGGACGGCCGCCACAGCGTTATCAGTTGTTTCGCCCTGAACCCGGGTGACAACAGTGAAGCAAAACGAAAGAAAAATGATTTTTGGGATGCTGCGTTCCCGTAGTCCCGTAGGTGCTCCAGCGAAACTTCCGTATTTTCCCATACATTTCCGATCTTAAATACCATCGAATGGGGCAAAATCGAGTTTATTTGAAAGCTTGAAGTATCTTGTCTACGGATATGAGCCGTATTTTCCCTAACACTAGGATTTTTTTTCGCTAGGACCCACGCTGGCTGTATTCATGTCAAGCGTCGCAGGAATCGCGCGGTGCCACGGGTAGTAGCAGTGCGATGAGACAGACCAACTGAAGATCACGGCTTGGAAGGAAGGGTGGGAGCAAGTAAGAGATGGCTGTTGCAACATAATTCCTCCTCATTCGGTGCAGAGGCGTAAACAAGTGTAGGGGTAATGGGGGCATGTGCCCCCATGGGAAGGTGGAACCCATCCGGCCAGGAAAAGGCGCCAACATTATATTTAGGCTACCGACGGATGTACATATACTGGTTGGAATAGCACGCCCTTACCACGCATGTGCAGATACGGAGCCTGCAGCTGGCTTTTATGATTGCTTTCCAGTTTTCATTCATATACGTCTAGACCAAGGGTGTTCTTTTTGTATATTTTATCGGGCAAGTGCCCCCTCAATGTTGACCCTATCCACTAATAATTTGGACTTTCAGCATGGGGTACCATGGAGTGTGCACTCGATCGATGTGGGGCTTCCCACTAACTTGATGTATTTTGCACCCTGAAATAATACATATTAATAGTAATAAAAAATGATAATTACGTATATAATAATTACATAATTAAAAAGTGTAATGTATAAGTGTGATGTGTGTGTGTGTGTGTGTGTGTGTGTGTGTGTGTGTGTGTGTGTGTGTGTGTGTGTGTGTGTGTGCACTTGTAAGGCGTGTAAAACGAGGACCAAATTTGAGTACACCCGAACAACCGAGTACCGGAGGTGAAAAGACAGTACCAATTCCGGTCCTCGCTATTTTTTCACTAGTTAGAGGCGATTCTTATCGTCGTCTAAGTCACGTAACGAAGTTTCATGATGGTCCTACATTTTCGCGAAACATGTGATTGTGTGTGACAGGAGTGTAAAAGTGTGTTTGCGAAACGACGCGTCAAACCGTGTGTGAGAAAAACCGATGGAACCTCCGGCACTCGCTGAATAGTGGTGGATGGTTTATTTTACATACGTGGGTGATACTGCTGTGGAAAGATGTCGAATTGAGTGCATGAAGAAATCTTACCTGTATTATATGTCTATTTTCACTCTTTATAATTATAAAACATCTTACTTTACTAGAAGTAGAGCATATATTGATACGTATCCTGCAGCACTATCAACAGCTGATGACATATTTGGAACTGCATTGTGGGTGGGTCTGTTTTGCTGTCTTAGGTGGTGCTGAGTGTTTAATGCTGGTAATGTATGCTGGGAATGCTCAGTGTTTGGAGGTGGTTTTTTTTCTCAAAAAGTGTCTTCTATTCCCTAAATTATACATATAGAAAGAGGATTGCAACTTTGAGATCTCTGCTTCCAAAATTACGGGTATCAAGTAATATTTGCCATGAAAATGATAGCATCTACTCGTATGATGTCAGGTGCATTTATGTTCGATAGAATTGGAGCCACTAATGATTTTTAAGTTTAGCATGCGACGAATGACAGTGCATTTCAAGAATCGGCTTCAAAGCAGATCATATTTAAGATGACTTAACCAGGGGCGAGGGTGGGAAACTCCTCTACTTCCAGCTCGGGGAGCCGGCCATGTGCGTGCTTTGCATACATCTGGGGAGGGCGCCTGTTAGAGCTGACATGCCCCATTATGCCACCGTGTAGCATGGAACCCCATTGGGTGGACCCCCACCCGATGTGAGTTCTCCAATTTCCTTCATGTATTCTGTCCTTAAGTTCATCAATAGTAATAATTGTTAAGTTGTGTCCTTCAGGTCAGCACCATGAAATGTTCTCTCACTGGCAGTAATGGAAAATTAACCTAGTTGGTGGAAACCGACCTTGGGCTTCATCAGCCCCTCGGATCGAATTCTGGTAATTTATGTTAATTTTTACGTATCATAAAATACTCCCAGACATGGTGGACCCGTGGGGCCAACCATGTCACTCCAATGTACCCCCCGAATGATCTATTTTCTACTGATGCGACTTTGGTTCTTTCCCCTGAACAATGTCCTTCTGATGCTTGTTTACGTCACCCATAATATTGGAGGAATTTTAAGATAAAAGATTTATCAGAAGTCACAGCCCTCTAAACCGACTGGGTGGATCCACAAGTGCTTCGAGGAAAGGCCTGTATATTTCAGGAATTCATGGAGCATCCGGAACCCATCCATCCTGGCGCTTCCACACAATAGTGAGGACCTACGACAGAATAGCATAAGGAACAACTGCGCTTCATTTAGGTCCACAAATGTTGCTTTCCAAATTAAAGCTATGTATCACCAAGAGGACATTCCACCACAGTTACCATATTAAATGGAGCATGCGTCTAAGTTGTGTGGCAACAGTAATTACAGAAATGCACATTTCCCCCTGATCCAGCCCATGTTGCGATAACCAGACATAATATACCATTTTGGGTGGTGAAGTCAGGGCAGGGCATTGTGGTTTTGAATATTTGGCATCCCAGTAACCCCTAGATCTGTCAACGCACATCACAGAGTCTGCTTAACCCGTTCCGTCTCCGATCAGATACTCACACCCCGCATCGGGGGGGGGTAGTAACCCCATCTAAAATCCAAACTAAGCGTCACACGAAAACGAAAGAGGTGTCATCGTAAAGCGCTCGGCATGCAGAGCCCGGATCCACCCCGAATAGTACAATTTCTCCCCAAAATAACGTCACTAGATGGGCTACATTTTCACGGCTTTTCAAGACTTACATTATGTTTTTGGCTCTGGGGACTTCATTTCGGGGATATTTGAGGAAAAAATATTTGGAATCAGAAAAGGACAGCGAAATCGACCCGGACCATATATTTGTTTGGCCCTCCAAAATAAAAATTTCTTCTTTTCTTAATTACAAAATTTTAAGTTCAAGTTTTCTTTGCATTTCTTTTTGTAATAGGTAGAGCAGACCAATAAACGTTGTTGGAAGTCAACAACGTTTCTCGGTCTGCTCTACACATGTCTCTGATAAAAAATGCTTACTTTAGACAGAATCATCGATTTGAACTCTAATTGGCAAATATGCAACATTAATATGTAGTAAAAGACGGAGAAATGAAAAATTCCTCTCGTACGTTTTGTTGTATCCCTAAGGATAGGCAAATGCTGAAAATGCCATTAGAATATCTGTATCCGTTAAAGCGTGATGAATGGTTGAACATTTTTGGAGGTGACTTCACTTGACCTTGACTAACTCGTTGACCCTAGATGACCTGACTTCAAAATTTTTAAACAGCATGAGATATTGATGTGGGAAAAGGTGTGCCAAATTTTGGTGCGCTGTTCCGCGCCATTCGTTCAATCCGCGAAAAACCTGAGGGGGTTGAGGACCCCCGAGACGGCGCGGGTTAACATAGGTCCCATATCAGACACTGGACGAAGCTGCCTTTGGCTTCATGAAGCTGATATTTTTACACTGACTTGAACCACACATTTGGGTTTTTACTTTTCGTTACAATTATGTCCTCGGCGTTGTGACTGTCTGCCTCAGGCTCCAACTTCGTGATTTTTGCTGCTGGCTGGATTCGTTACTATAAAAAATGTGAGTCCTAAAATTTGAAATATGTACAGCTAACCTTAGAGTGATCTCGTAAATGTGATTCAACGTGCTGGTCAGATTTGTGGGAAAGTGTTTCAGTACTATAGTTATGGAAGTGACTAAGAGAATGTGACCAATTATTTCTGTTTGAAATGTTTTCTTTTCAGCTTGCAAGCAGTTGGTAGCCTGCTTTTAGATTAAATATAATCAAAAGTAAAACTCGAAAGTAACAATTTTGGAATTAAAATATAACTTAACGCAACTCATCTGAACCTTCGTCATAAGAATAAATGGAAGAATTAAGGTTTCTCTATAAACGTTCCCTCTTAAAAACATACCCTGACACAACCTCAACTATCCTACCCTCTTTTGTTCTGTTTTATGTGGGTAAAATGTGTGTAAAACATGTCTCGTGAACACATCAGGTCACAATGATGTGAATACGCCTTAACCTTGGAAACGGCTTATGTACATATAAAATATTAAACACATACAATAGCCGAGCAATGTAGATTATCAAACAAACCTCAATCTACTGATACTTTATTCAATAGGCTTCAACATATGGGGGATCGGTGGTGAGCCACGCCATCCTACTATACAAGTGACCCATCAATATTTAAGAGGCGCAGGTCCGGGGGGCAGATATCAGCCCCCTGCGGGGTATCCTAATTTGCCGCCATCCTAATCGGGCTAGCAAGGTCAAACCTCCCATGGTTGCTCATTCGTCTTTTCCGCATATCCTCATACATTTTTAACCTTGGGTCATCTCAGGTCAGGTCATCAGGTGAGGCGTAGTGACCCAACATCCCTTGGAGTTCTAGGTGGCATAACTTCCACAATAATTGGGCGATTGATTTCAAACTTATATCACGTCATGATCTCATCAGGGACCATAATATATGTCGTTTTTTCGTGGCATTGACCTGAGGTCAGGTCGCGGCAATCGGTTCCCCTACCATAGGGCTATGGTAAAATATACTAATGTTTCCTGGTTACATATTTGCTCTCGGAATGACCTCACAACGGTTCTGGCGTGTAGTTGGCAGCTATGCTTAATGTTACCGCTGATATTTGTGCTCAATTACCTCACCAAGGTCATCTGAGGTCACCTGAGATTACTAGCACATTGCTGTGCATTATATCTAAGTGCATTGAGTTAGAAGGCTCAAATTACCGCCATTGTGCTTGTATCGTCAAGACGTGTCGATTGATACATTACATACCCTCCCTAGGCTACTTCATGACCTTGGCCTGAGGTCATAGTTACGGAGTAAGAAGTATCCCTGCTTGGACACGTAGTTGGCGCCTCGATTGTTCTCTGTGAATCGAATAACGTTCGCCGTTTGTTTCTATTTGTTACAGGTCCTGATAATATGTGTCAATATCTGAGTGTCCCACCCGATCTCGTCGAAATTGACCTATGATGACCCAGTGACCCGAGTATTGACCTGAGTGAAAAAAAAAGCAGATCGGCGGACCTGAGCGGATCGGCGAAGTTGGTGCGGACCGTCGGACGTGCGAGTGTTAAGGTTGCAGGGCCAGTAAAATAAGTGCTAACAAGTAGGATTGCTTAATAAGATACGTGACAACAACTCTTCTAGTTATTGCATGTCCTGCGAATCAATTTATGACATAATTCACTTTGAGTTCCTTTCTATGGATGAGAAGACAGAACTGCCTTCGTAGGTTGCCCACTGAGATACAATGAATCCTGATGAATGTGCCTTTGTTTTGGGGATCCCAGTATGGGGGAACCCATCCTGATCTGCATGATATCTCGCAAATAGAATTCTGGCTGTGCCACATTGGAATGCAATTATGGAAGAAAGCTGCTTCCTTGTATATGTAAGAGATGCCTTGTAGCTGCTTAGAATGCTTGATGAGTAAAATATGCGCTGATGGACAGATGCCCTGACAACAAATAAACTACTTTTCCAGTAAAAAGATGCGCTGGCAAAATCTTTGCCTTTCTTTCAAATTGGTAGCTGGCGGGAAAGGACATTACATGCTGCACTACAACACGCTCACCGAAGGCTTAATTTCGCAAGAATTTGCAAGCGGGTCAGTTCACTTGTTTACTGAAATTAATATATTCTTCACATTAGGGGCTAAATTCAATTACCATATCGACAGACTACAGCTTTTGACAATGGCTAATGTAGAAAAAGATTGCGCATACACAGCACGTTGTTACCTACAAATATACATGTGGGCATGCCTCACAACCCAGGATCAGGCCATGATTTAGGATTTCGTTTGAGGAAAACTACCGGCAAAATGTCTTCATGGATGAGATACCCTGCTTGAAGTAACGAAAATGAGGATGCAATGTTCTAATACCTATTTATGTGCCCATTGCCACGTAAAATTACATCCTTCAGATGATTTCGACTTCAATTTCAAGATAATTTTACTCCAGATAACTAGCTGTTTTTTATGGAGGAGCATGACATCGCCCCCCTCCCCCAGACTTGATCACCAATGATGATGGATTCTGCCTCGAATTTCCACCCCACCCCTAACCACAAAAAGGTGCAATGCCTTTGCCTTATTTTCGCTTTCATACAAACAACTTCGACTTTCTAGCTTTTATATTCGTGGCTTTGGATTTAGTTCCGATCTTTTGGAATCAACCCTTCGCATTATTTAACTAACGTTTTCAACTGTTGGCTCTAGCCTCTTTTTGGTTTGGTCTTTGAAGGCATGAATGTGGCACCATCTAGGTTTGCTTTAGCTGTTCAGCTTCAGATGCAGTCTTGGCTTCATTCATCTTACTATGGTTTCTGCTTTGATGAGGTCAATGACCTGGCTCCATCTCCATGCCTAGCTCTGATCAATAAATCCACCCCCACAAAACATTTTGTGGTAAATTGACAATTGGCTCATCTTTTCACTTAATCTAACTATATTCGCAGGTTTCTGTCATTTATATTTCACTGATGCAGCACTTTAATCACATGTAGAGCCAGAGGCGGATCCGAAAGCCAAGCTTGGGGCTAAATTCAAAAACGTTCCTCCAGTTTCCAAACAGCCATCGGATTTTAACCGGATACAGTAGTCGGATCTGCTTAAGACAATACTTATGTCATGAAATGTTATTAGACTTGAAGAATATGATATTTTACTGACTGCAAAAGCTAGGCAAAATCGGCCTCCTTGGACGAGGAACATGGCTCCCTTGCCCGTCCTTGGATCCGCCAGTTTGCATAATTTTTTTTTTCTCAAGTGTCCTCAGATATATTGACTAAATTTTGGCAGATACGATCAATTATCCAAGAGTTTAAGAGGATGCTATCTAAACGTTGATATTTTATTTGGTTAGTTTATGGTACATTTCATAAACCTTCAACTGAGGAAACATCTGATGCAGTGCGAAAAAGAAGTGCTTGACGAGTAGGTTTAAGTGCCAGGTCTACATGAGGTAAAACCAATACTGTATAAGCAGGATAGGTATAGGACCCGAATAGAAAGTGATCCTGCATCATTAGAAGTCAGCTTTCTGGTGTGTAAGCACCAACCTAGAAGCATACCGGAGGTAAACTACTTCCACGATTGACCGTCAACACATAATAAAATGGGGGCAACGTTTATCAGAATAGTTGATGCTATTTATACGCGCTTATGTCTTCAGGGGGCCTTTGCATTCATTTCCTGGTCCATATTTCCTCTCAGTACTTAAAGCCGCTTGCTGAACATCTATTTCTCCTACAGTAGCACTCATTTCCTCAGCTCCTTATTGAAGGTATATTGCACGTGTTGTAAGCTGATGTAACCTAACCTACACCTATGCGTAAATTATTAACCTTACATGGACCTACTGATAGTTGACCCGATTGTGCTAAACGATGGTGATGGTGATGGTGTGAAGCGTGAGAATGGGATGGTGATGGTGATGGAATGGATAGTTGCTGACAAAGATGATTGATAGTTCATCCTAATTGATGCGATCAACTATCTGCTGGTGTATGCTAGGTTGGTTTGTAGCACTTTATGTAGCATGTAACAATGGTCCGGGGAAATAAGTGTCACATTAGGGGAAATAATTCCTTGACATTTGTGCTTAAGTGCTTGTTGGCAACCCAGGTTGCAATGTGTTGAGATTTAATTGGGAATCAGTGAGGAAAACCAGTCAGGTTCTGGCTGTCTAATTTGAAAATACGACGGTCTTGCCCGCTTGCATCCCAGTTAAATGGAAACCTGAGAATAAACACTAGAAAGAAGGGTCTGGCTGAGTTCTGGATAAATGGACGCAAGTGCTTCACTAAATATCGTCCGAAGTATATGACATGCCATGCATGATAACACTTCCAAACCCTTGTTTCCTTATCAGACCCATATTCAACACTCTTCGGCAGTTACATACCTGTCTGTAAATTGACACCTATCCCCCCAGCATATTTCCCAACCAACGAGTCATGCACATAATTCTCCACACGCAGCCACGTTGAAAAAAAACAAAACATTCAGGTTTAAATTCCTAAATTTCCTTCGGGAGGGACATATTTGGTCGGCGGGGCGCTTCGGCAGAAAAATTCGTAAAGCGAAAGGTGTGGAGTATACCGGAGCACAATGAAGGGTGCTTTTTCGTCTCCAAGTATTCCTCTTAGAGGCGTCTATCCCTCGTAGTCCTTGACGAATGAAAAATCAGTCGAGCGGCAGGGGAAGGAGTGCACTCGAGCCCAGTGTTGGATTTTCACTTCTCGGTCTTGGATTCGGAGTGTATAATTTTTTGGCTTGCCAAAGTATGGAGTGTATAATCTTGAGAAGCACTATGTTATGGGGTGTATAATTTCCCAGTTTGCCAAATTATGGGGTGTATGTTGAAGCACCAAGTAACGGAGTATATACATTTTATATATAACGAAGTGTATAAATTTTGAAAAATGCAGTGATGTCTCCTGGAATGAAGAATAAAAACCCAGGGGCCTCGGTAGCTTAGATGGTGGAGCGTGGAACTCGAATCTCGTGGCCGGCGGCATTTGCAGTCCACCCACGACCAATCGGTGTGATATAGGGTGGCGGCGCTATGCAACCTTGCGGTTGAATGCGTCGTAAAATAACCCGATAATTCTTCTTCCTCAAGAATAAAACGCCTTTAAGTCATTTGTTAGGTTCTTATCCTAGTGTCTCACAGACAACCAGATGGGGTCCACCACACATCGTCGTCTGAAGTCATCCACGTTACGTGAATGACTTATAAGGCAACTTCCTGAGCATTGGTAGAGAAAATGATCACAAAAGTATACTTAATCGATGTCAACCAAGTTTATATACCAATACCTGCCACTCCTAGCATAGGTACCAACACCGCACAACTAATACAAATTCACTACATACCTCGAGAGCAGGACGTTCGTGCACCGCTGGGTCTAAAATGGGAGGGTCTAAAATGTTACTGCGGGATATGGGTTTCGGAATATATAATGGTTCAAGGAAAGTTATACTAAAACAATCCGTCTAAAATCTTTTATTCTCTCCACGATGAAATTTTCTTTTTTCAAATGAGAAAGCTGGAAAAAATATTGAAGTCAATCCTTATTAATATTAAATGTATTTCAATGCACTTTTTAGTTCATGTCAGGAATGTTTAGTAGAAGCAAGAAATTCCTTGGAAGGATGAAAAGCGACTAGACGGGCGGGCATATTGCTGCTGTAAAACAGACTATCGTCACGGACGAGCGGAAATTAGCGTCTCATTTCGCGCCATGATTGCTATGAAATACCAAAAAATGAAAATAAGTTAGAGAAAACTGCCAAGAGAATTACAGGGAACTTTTTTTCTCAATTAATAATAATCAGGACTGTGGGAAGAAATTAATCATTGGATCAGAATGAGGCTTATAAGAGTGTAGAGGATTAGGTCAACACACGTAAATCTGAATTTGTCCGGAGTGGGGAAACCTCGCGGTCGGAGTGGCATGAATGCAACTATTCCCGCTTGTTGATGAAATTCGGAAACAATATAAGTCATGAAATCGAAAGAAGGTGAAATTTCTGGTTCTATGGGTCTTCATTTTGGAGCAAAGTGTTAGCAGGTTTTAGGAACGTTTTGGTACCATTCAGGCAATTTTCATGGGGAAAATCCTTCCGATATCTTTTATGTATATCGCTCCTGACTGCTTAATAATATAAATATGAACAGTTTTATCCATCCCATTTCATGCAGAACATATCATTCTCCAAGTAACCAAGAAAAATGCATTATCCATGGCTTTTCGTGGCAATGGTTCAAATAGCTCCGGCCGGAGTGGGAGATGGAGAGCGGTGAATTCATTGAATCCAAGAACGCGGTCGGGGGCTGGTGAAGGTGAATTCCTATATTTGGTTAGCGGAGCGTAGTGGTTTTTTTATTCAACGAAGGATTTTCTGTAAAGCTCTTTGCTGCTATCCGGATGGAATTGACTGCGTGTTTGGCTCGAGGTACGAGAGGTTGTATTATCTGACTATGTAGGTACCTACCTACTTACCTATATCAAATATCTTCGCGGTAATTCGAGTCATTGATTTGGATAAACCAAAGCTGTAAGCTTGTGTTGTGTGACGGGATATCTTCAGATAATACAAGGAGCAGGACATGATAATATTAATTGCTGCGATGTTTTGTCGACAAGCGTAGAAATGAACAAAACTGATTGCTTTGCTTTTGTCTGGAAAATCTTGTTTTAACTTACCACATTTTGAAGCGTGAATGTTTTTCTTTCAAAATGGGGCTGGGCCTCTTCAGTGCACATTGACTGCAGATATTATAGATATGCATGCATTCAAGCATTATTTGTGCATTCATGAAATGTTCAGGAATTATTAGGTGCATCCTGTCCCCATTCTCCATTGAATACCATTATACTTTTAACATTCCTGGTCTGTGACTTTCTGAATGGACAAATTTGCAGTTTAAGGTGATTTGATTTCTTGAAATGTATTTTTCGTGCAATGATTATGAATGTGTTCATAATGTAGGTACTTACATGATGTGACCTCACATTTTTTGGCAAGTGCAGTTGGGTAGCAAAATGACACCAAAAAAGTGACTCGGGTTTGGTTGGGGAAATATACCATGAAATGTGATGTTAAAAAGGAATAAAAGCTGCAGCCTAACTGGATACAAGAAAGCCTTTTTTAATACAAATTTTCTAAGCAGTTTTTTCCTTTAACAAATTAAAAGTAAATGGCCTATTCTAACCAAACAGCCTATGCTAGCCCGAGTGTTTTTTAAATTCAAAAACTTTATTTTATAATCCTGAATGATTCTGAAAGGAATTTGATAAATGGATAACTTACAAAAAAAAATAGCATAGCATAACTTAGCCAAACCTAATACCTTTGTATGGTTCATGGAGGCAAAATGTGTGTAAAGCATGTGTGGAAAAGTAATAGTGCCCATGACAATTCCTATGCTGTAGCAAAACATGGCTCATATCCACCAGTATTTTGGAGATTTGGGGGAAGTGCTACACTTTGTGGCTTACCAGTTGTGTGGATGCCACTCTAGCTCTTGGTGTTCATCCATACATTCTTCTGGGCACATCTGGACTCTGTTCTGAGGTTTATCCACAAATTGAGAACATACACATGAATGCATTGGTGGCTGTTTATTAATTCACCTGCACCTCACCAGAAATCGCACATGCACAAATGGAATGTTATAGAATGATATGGAAGATGGAATGTTCAGTGGCATTAAGATCATATTCAGACTGCAGTGATCCATATTTTGTCATGCATTGACATATGTCGTACTTGTGCATGCTAGCAAACTGATATTCTTCCAATCTGGCTGGCATCTCATTTTCGGCTCCACTCCTGCCTCCTCTTGGAATGTGCCTACAGATGACCCAAAATAACAAATGTGTATTATCCTCAATTATCCTGGAAACTTCATGTGGTAGGGGACCCAGTATGACTGAATCTTCTTCTCCACCCAAGTTATCACTATTGTATAATGACATCTAGCTGTCTTGCTAGTTAAGTATGTCTTCATCCAGCAATGCAAGGAGTGTATTTTTTCCGGAGTGTATAATTCTTTGGATTGCAAAAGTTCCAAAAAAGGGCCACTTTTCCAACGCTGCTCGAGCCTTCTGGCCTATCCAGCCAAAGGGGCACATTTCACATTTCACACATGCTCCTATGCTTATTCCCTATATCCTCCCATGCTCTGTGAATGTTTATGGTGCAGGAGAGTAAATGAAGTGCTAACAAGGACACACGCTTATTTAGTCATAGTTATATCAGATCCATGGGTATTGCGAGCGCCCTGAATAGCCATGGACTCGTGTTTGCAGGCATTCCGCCACTCCCCTCTCCTCTAGGAACCGATTATTTCCTATATTGTGCAATAAGATTGTATTTTCTCGAAGTCTAGCAACATTATATATGATAAATATGGTATCAAACAAATCTTAGGAATATCAGCGGTTAAAAAATCGAATAATTTTTAAAGGAAAATAAATCGGAGATTTGTTGTGAAAGTTCATCCCGCCAGGCTTCTGGATCCGTTCCCGAGCTCGCAGATTCACCACCTGGCTCGGCCGCATGCCTAACGCATCCATAATTTCAATAGTCTTGCTTCAGCCATCACACCGTGCTTGTAACTCTAAGCCCCGCATTACGAGTCGCCGGCTCGTTGCAGGACCTGACTAATTTGAATCAACCTCAAAACCTGACTGTTGTGTTCCGATATTTCCAACTCTCTCCGTTGGCGTAGCCCACAGTCTAGCAGTACGCCCCTTATTGCTCGTCATGTGAGCAGCAATCGATTGGCACCAGCGGAGAGGATGCGACGATACCTGAAGCAGCATTATGTCACACCAATAGGTTACCAATACTGATCGGTCCAATGATATACTAGAAACCAAGAAACAAATAGCATAGCTGAAGTTGTACCCGATTTCAATTTTTATATAAATAGCTTTCGTTTTCACACCTGTATCTATAATCCACGTATTCACTCTTCTTGTATAGTATCGAGACGAAGTTGGGATTCCCATATCCTCGCTTGCAAATATTGAACTTTCAAGAACATAATGATCGGGAACATATGACCATTATGATCACTATGTTATAATGACCCTTTCTGATGAGACATGATAAGACTACACAAGATATTTATCGCGCAACAATATGCTAACCTCAACACGGAATGTATATTCTGTTTTGTGAAACACGTATTTGGGGAGAGATGCCATGACTGATGGCGTCCACATGAACATCGTGTTTTGAATCGCTATTCATTTTACATTCAGAGGGAACTAGAAAGTGATAGATATTTTATTTCCTGTGGTGTTAGCATCGCGAATAAGGCGTGCAGGGCATTTTCATTTCTGCGCATGTGTATCACTATTGTCATGTTTTGAACACTATCTGAAATTCTGCACAAATAGACGAACCTCAGCCTAGTTTTAGCCATCTTGACGCACCTAGCGCCGAAAGACAAAGAAAATAGCAGACTGAAACCGCACAGGATGCCAAGTTTTGTTTCAAAGATTGTTCGAACCGGACTTTTTATAAAATTGACTGCAATGCTTCTCAAAGACGAATAAGTGAAAATCCAGCAAATATTGCTAAAGTTCGGCAAAACTCGATTCGATTTCCGCATTAACAACTACGAATCCAGACGTATTTGAAATCTGGTGGTGAATATCCCGCATTAAATAACACCGCAACAGACAAACACTATTCCAAGTGGTCCACAGGGCTACTTACTCTTAGCGGTTAACGACATGCAGTACGATTCAGACGCCAAAAAAACAAACTGATGTTCACACGCGAACTCGGCGTTTCGCTCCACATCTGGAACCGTCCTACCATGACCATTACACTACAGCGATACCACAGAAATAGTAGGACACTACTATCATCGGCATGACCAACATCGGCCGATCAGCTCCACCTGTGCTCAGTAAGGCCGCTCAGCAGAGACGCCACCAACACCGGTCCGGTCAGCTCCCCCAGTACCCAGTAGTGGCGGTTCGAGAGAAACGCCACCAGCACTGGCCTAGTCAGCTCCCACGGCACTCAGTAGGAACCGCTCGGCGCGTACCCCACCAGGACCAGCTCCCACGGTGCATAGTAGGGGCCGCATGGTTTGTACGCCACCAGCGTCGCCGGCCAGCACCCCCACACTCAGCAGGCGTTGCTCAGCAGGGATGCCACCAACACTGGTCAGATCAGCTTCCCCGTTACGTAGTAGGAACCGTTCGGTCCTTATGCAACTAGCATCGATCGGTCGACTCCACCGGTACTCAGTAGAGGTGACTCAGCAGTGACACCGCCAGTACTGGTTCGCTACTCTAACGGCATTCAGGCTCGGCAGGGACGCTACCAGAACCTGTCCAGTCAGCTCCCGCAGTAGTCAGCAAGGACCGCTCGACAGAGACGCCACCATCACAGTTCGGCCAGCTCCAACGGTGTTAAGTAGGGACGGCTCATCAGGGACACCATCAGCACCGGTCCAGTCAGCTTCCACGATACTCAGCAGAACAGAGTATCGCATTATGTTGGCGGCGAGAAAAAATCCTTGCAATGATCCCAAAAGGTCATTTTATGATAAAAGTTGCTAAAGTTCCAGATTACTGCGTGCTGTTTTCGTTGCCGTTCCTTACCATTGTTTGTTTGTTAATTCCCGCAGCAGGGGGATTCGGCAAAGGCGCCACCAGCATTTGTACAGTCGGTTCCCCTGCGCCCGGAAGGAGGCGCTCGATAGTCCTCCAAACTTGACGTAGAGCTTAACGTGCTTCAAGGTGAAATGGGAGACGGGTGAGGGAAGATGAGCCTTTATCTTGTCATATCGCATGTTTTCACATTGTGTCCGATGCATTCGGGTTTGAAGAATGGATTGAAAGTCATTGTATATATTATGGAATGCTTCCCCTTGCCGCTCTCCACTACTGCGCAAGCTTAGTAGCAGCGGAAAATTAAGGAGAACACATTGTATTTCAAACAACATTATTACAGTATTTCAGTACGGTCGGACTAAGGAGCATCTGATGTTCAACACAATTTCATGATGCTCCGTGATCTTGACTTCGAATTACCGAAATTAAGTTACAAGGGAAATAGTCGACGTCACCAGGAAATATACGTTGCTTCCTAGCGGATGTCAAGCTACGTCTTGCTGCTTGATGCCAGGTGCCAGACTCATTATCATATACTTGTGGCTGTGATCAGCGTCGATACCGCACAGGGCGTTTGAGAAGACAACGTGGATGGGTATAAAGCGGTCCTCGCATGTGGTGGATGGTAGGAACCCTTCACACACGGTCCTCGATATTCACAGCACGTCCGCACAGTTCACACACCGACAGGGGCGGATGAAGGGAATTTGATTATTCGAATATTTTCTTTCTGGAGGCTCACCATTTCTCCGGATGTGTCACTATTTCCCTGGATGAGGTGCCTTTTCTACTCTCAGAGGCGCCTTCGCTTGAAAAACGCTTTGAGCGAGGAAAGGAGCAAACGCCCGCAGTTGCACCCCCTGGTTGCGCCCGTGCGAAATCGGTCCTCGGTTATCGCATCGGTCCTCGGTATTCAGTTTCGCTCTGATGGCCTGTCATGATATTTTTCTCCGTAACTCTATAGACAGAGCATGACTAGACATGCACGACTAGTACCATTCGAAGTCTGAGCCTTGTCAACTGGTGCCTTCATATGGTCCTCGATAGTCGGTGACGAGTCACAGTCCTCGCTTTGCACGCCTTACACGTATGGGTGTGTGTGTGTGTGTGTGTGTGTGTGTGTGTGTGTGTGTGTGTGTGTGTGTGTGTGCACTTGTAAGGCGTGTAAACCGAGTACCAAATTTGAATACACCCGAACTACCGAGTACCGGAGGTGAAAACTTAGGACCGTTACTGGTCCTTGCTTTTTTATGTTGAATCAGAAGTGTTTTGTATCGTTATCCAAGTCCCCTGACCAAGTTTCGTCCTGGTCCTCAATTATCGCGAAACATGTGATTGTGTGTTTAAGGAGTGTAAAAGTGTGTTTGCGAAACGCCGAGTCTAACCGTGTGCAAGAAAAACCGACGGAAGCTCCAGCGCAGGGTGAATAGTGATGCTTGGTTGATGCCATCCACAAGGGTCTTGTGGTCTGGGAAATGTGTAAAATTGAGTATAGAAAAAACATATACTTCCGCCGTATAACAATCTTTAAGTTTTGTGTTGTAAAACGCCATGTTTGCACTTGGTAAAGAAGTATTTTTTGCACATATCCTACAGCACTATAAGCAATTGTTCCGTTCTGTTGTGTGAAGGTATATTGGGTTCCCGTGGATGGCCGTGAAGTGTGCTTCGCGAGAAATCTTCCGAGTTTGACTACTGGAGACGGCATCTTTATTAACTTTGGTAAGTCTTTTTCTTTTACAAATCGTGTTGTCTGGTCTAAGCATGTCTATACATAGAGGAAGACCATCGCCGGTTTGGGGGTGTAATTGCTTGGGAGGTTGGTGCGCCATGTTCGATTAACCACGGTATTGGTATAATTCAGCGATGGAACATCATGTGCACATATTCGGCAGGCTGGATATCCCTCACGAAACCAGGAGAGCGAAAGTCTTTACTTTCAAAACATATACTCAGGTTAAATAGGGAATATGATAAATTGACATTAGAACGGTGCCAAACCATGGCTGTTCGGAATCTTTCTGCCTACCCGGGATTTCCAGTCATTGTATTGGCTTTTAATAGGCAGTGGATACAGGATTTTCCTAAGGGGGTTCCGTCTCGCGAAGCGTGCCCAAAATTTTGGGCTTTGTATGTGGGAATCCCAAGATGTCGTTTGATCTGTATTTTTGGTTATTAAGTGGGATTACTAACCCCTTCTTAGCTTCCATTCTGCTGGTAGGATTTGAACCACCAATGATCCTTCAATTTTGGAGTATTCAAATTATGAATAGATGAAATTGGTTTCAAATCAAGGCACAGTTGACCAAATGTAACAGAGGAAATTGGTGAAAATCAATATTTTCAGCCCCAGGTTCATGCCCCGAAAACTGACCATGGGTGGAAGCTTCGCATAAATATGGGAAACCCGGGCCTCCAAAACTGGTGTACATCCCGAGTAATTCAAACTTTTGACATGCAACCCCATTTAGATAGTTGTAGTTGATAGTTGTACAGAGTACAGAGTACTACAGGGTACATAGTATAGAGTACTACAGAGTACAGAGTACAGAGTACTACAGAGTACATAGTACAGAGTACTATAGTGTACAGAGTACAGACTACAGAGTACTACAGAGAACATAGTGCAGAGTACAGTATACTACAGAGTACATAGTACAGAGTACAGAGTACTACAGAGTGCATAGTACAGAGTACAGAGTACTACAGAGTACTACAGAGTACAGAGTACTAAAGAGTACTGCAGAGTACAGAGTATTACAGAGTACTACAGAGTACAGAGTACTACAGTGTACTACAGAGTACAGAGTACTAAAAAGTGCTACACAGTACAGAGTACTACAGAGTACTACAGAGTACAGAGTACTACAGAGTACTACAGAGTACAGAGTACTACAGAGTACTACAGAGTAGAGTACATAGTACAGAGTACCACAGAGTACATAGTACAGAGTACTACAGAGTACATAGTACAGAGTACTACAGTGCGCATAATACAGAGTACTACAGAGTACATAGTACAGAGTACTACAGAGTACATAGTACAGAGTACTACAGCGTACAGAGTACAGAGTACAGAGTACTACAGAGCACATGGTACAGAGTACACAGTACTAGAGATTACATAGTACAGAGTACAGAGTACTACAGAATACATAGTACAGAGTACAGTGTACTACAGAGTACTAAGAGTACAGGGTAGGGCTACAGAGTACAGTACAGAGTACAGAGTACATACAGAGTACTACAGAGTACAGAGTACTACAGAGTACTACAGAGGACAGAGTACTAAGCTACAAGTACAGAGTACTACAGAGTACAAGTACAGAGTACAGAGTACTACAGAGTACAGAGTACAGAGTACTAGAGTACTACAGAGTACTACAGAGTACTACAGAGTACTACAGAGTACAGAGTACTAAAAAGTACTACACAGTACAGAGTACTACAGAGTACTACAGAGTACAAGAGTACAGAGTACTACAGAGTACAGAGTACTACAGAGTACTACAGAGTACAGAGCTACACAGAGTACTACATAGTACAGAGTACTACAGAGTACTACAGAGTACAGAGTACTACAGAGTACTACAGAGTACAGAGTACTACAGAGTACTACAGAGTACAGAGTACTACAGAGTACTACAGAGTACTACAGAGTACAGAGTACTACCGAATACTACAGAGTACAGAGTACTACAGAGTACTACAGAGTACAGAGTACTACAGAGTACTACAGAGTACAGAGTACTACAGAGTACTACATAGTAGAGCACATAGTACAGAGTACCACAGAGTACATAGTACAGAGTACTACAGAGTACATGGTACAGAGTACTACAGAGTACATAGTACCGAGTAGCACAGAGTACATAGTACAGAGTACTACATAGTACATAGTACAGAGTACTACAGAGTGCGTAGTACAGAGTACTACAGAGTACATAGTACAGAGTACTACAGAGTACATAGTACAGAGTACTACAGAGTACATGGTACAGAGTACTACAGAGTACATAGTACAGAGTACTACAGAGTACTACAGAGTACAGAGTACTAAAGAGTACTACAGAGTACAGTGTATTACAGAGTACTACAGAGTACAGAGTACTACAGTGTACTACAGAGTACAGAGTACTAAAAAGTGCTACAGAGTACAGAGTACTACAGAGTACTACAGAGTACACAGTACTACAGATTACTACAGAGTACAGAGTACTACAGGGTACTACAGAGTAGAGTACATAGTACAGAGTACCACAGAGTACATAGTACAGAGTACTACAGAATACATAGTACAGAGTACTACAGTGTGCATAGTACAGAGTACTACAGAGTACATAGTACAGAGTACACAGTACTAGAGAGTACATAGTACAGAGTACAGAGTACTACAGAGTACATAGTACAGAGTGCTACAGAGTACATAGTACAGAGTACAGAGTACATAGTACAGAGTACATAGTACAGGTACAGAGTACTACAGAGTACATAGTACAGAGTATGGAGTACTACAGAGTACATAGTACAGAGTACTACAGAGTACATAGTACAGTGTACTACAGAGTACATAGTACAGTGTACTACAGAGTACATGGTAAAGAGTACTACAGAGTAAATAGTACAGAGTACTACAGAGTACATGGTACAGAGTACTACAGAGTACATAGTACAGAGTACTACATAGTACATAGTACAGAGTACTACAGAGTACATAGTACAGAGTACTACAGCGTAAAGAGTACAGGGTACAGACTACTACAGAGTACATAGTTCAGAGTACTACAGAGTACAGAGTACAGAGTACAGAGTACTACAGAGTACAGAGTACTACAGAGTACAGAGTACTAAAGAGTACTACAGAGTACAGAGTATTACAGAGTACTACAGAGTACAGTGTACTACAGAGTACTACAGAGTACAGAGTACTACCGAATACTACAGAGTACAGAGTACTACAGAGTACTACAGAGTACAGAGTACTACAGAGTACTACAGAGTACAGAGTACTACAGAGTACTACAGAGTACAGAGTACTACAGAGTACTACAGAGTAGAGCACATAGTACAGAGTACCACAGAGTACATAGTACAGAGTACTACAGAGTACATGGTACAGAGTACTACAGAGTAGTACTCTGTACCGGTGACCGCGTCTAGTGCCGCGGGCTCTAGGTGACGCCATGTGACCAGCTTCGGCTCCGGCTCGTGATTGGCTGCTGCGTTGCATTGTACGCCCTCGAGGGCATTACGTGTCGAGGGAGCGAGGCAGTCAGTGGGTGCAGGGACTTCGTGCGGAATACATCGCAGTGTGTGAGATCACCTCATCGCAGTGTGTGAGACATCGCAGTGTGTGAGACACACATCGCAGTGTGTCCGAGAGTCTACGTGCCAGTAGACTCAGTGAACGTCCAACAGCCAGCGGCGATCCGTAGCATCAAAATGAGGTAAGGGAGAAAAATTTGACGGAGTTCGACCATTATTTTTGTATTGTATGTAAGTACCCTTTATCATTATACGGGAAGATGAGTGTCAACTCAATTTGGCGCTACAAAGTGCAAAACCCACCACCATCGTTCCGAAGACAGTGAATTTCAATCCTATCAGCCCTGTTCAAATGCTGCCGAAGTTGCCGGGAAGTTTTCAGATATAAAATGGCGGGAAATAAAATCATATATTCATATATCATTGAGGTTTTCATATATGTCCACTTGATAACCGGAAAGTGCTGACATACACACACAAACGTGTTGTATGTAGTATCATTGTTATGTTATATATACACATATATATATATGCATGTTTATTGTTATTCTTGCTACTATCATTATTATTTGGTGAAAAATACATAGTTAATGGTAAGCCCACATCGATCGCGTGCATGCTCAATGGTACCCCATGTTTTTTGTTTGTATATTTTTTGTTTTGTTTTTTTAATAAATTTCATTCGAATTGTTGATGGGGTGGCTTGAGGAACCAGGGTTCTATTGCTAAACAGAGTTTGTTGCGTGAACCCTGGTCCCACCACCCGATCCATGAACTCCAGTTCAACGGCAGAATTTAGACCGAAAGTTTAACGTGCCGCCAATGCACCGACACGGCCGCCCAGTAGCTAGTCTCCGGCCTTATTGGGCCAGCTGCCAACTGACACTCCCAGCCGGGGGCTAAATGCGAGCGCGCGAAGCGATTCGAACCCTGTGTTGCCGGTACAGGGGAGACCAGTGCAGGCCAGCGCTCTAACAAACTGAGCTACCGGGGCGGCACTGGGCTACCGGGGCAGCAAATTACTAATGTTAAAAGCATAAAGTACTAGTGGACAGGGCCAACATTGAGGGGGCACATGCCCTTCAAAAATATATAAAGTGAACATCCCAGGTCCAGACGTATATGAAGTAAAAATGGAAAACAATCATGAAAACCAGCTGCAGGCTCCGTATCTGCACATGGGTGATAAGGGCGTGCTATTCCAACCAGTATAGGTACGTCTGGCGGTAACTTAAATATAATGTTGGCGCCTTTTCCTGGCCGGATGGTTTCCACCTTCCCATATCCCCAGTACCCCTACCCCTGTTTACGACCCTGCATCGAGTGGGGAGGAATTATGTTTCAACAGTTACCTCTTACTTGCTCCCACCCCTCCTTTCCGGCCGTAATCTTCAGTTGGCCTGTCTAATCATAATGCTACTACCCATGGCACGGCGCGATTCCTGCGGCGCTTGGCATCAATGTAATCAGCGTGGATCCAAGCGAAAAATTATAGTGTTAGAGAAGATACTGGTCATATTCGTGAACAAGATTCTTCAAGCTTTCAAATTACCTCCATTTTGCCCCATTCGATGGCATTTAAGCTCGGAAATGTATGGAAAACACGGAAGTTTCGCTGGAGCGCCTACGGGGCTGAGCCCAGCCCATAGGACGTCACCGATTTCCAAACGATATTGAAGGGCCCCGGCCTACCCTGCGCTTGTTATGAAACGAAAACTCACTATATGACGAGGTGTGCGAAAGGCTAGCCTCTGCAGACAGGTGATGGAGGTGTTTGGAAGCTAAGATGCAACTGATGTAGGTGTAAATAAACTTTAGTTAGTCATTTGAGTTTAAGTGCGCTTCGACCAAAACGTGATCATTTACCGTCCGCAACTTCAATGTAATCATTTCAGTTAGTTAAGCAGACAGGTGTTACCGGGGTGTGTAGATCGCTCGAAAATCGATCGTTCTCAGAAAGTGGGATGTGCTCCCAGAATGAACCATTTTCGAGTCGTCAGCTAGGATATCACGATATGTGTTGAGCCGTGTATTATTTCTGTATAATAACCCTCGCTCTGTTGAAAACTGCTCGCACGAGAAAGGCACATGACGCACGGTCAGGTTTCCCGAACAGCGGGGACACTGAGGTCTCTCGTCGCCGCCGATGAGGTACTGGTGTGTAGCATGTTTGGCCGAGACGCAGTCTGCACAGCATCACCTCCGTCACTTCTGGATCTGCGATAGCACGATGGACAGTCTCCAAGGTTTGGCTTTATTGCGTGTAGCTTATTGTTTTGTCTGCGCGCGCATCAGGTACGATCAAAGAGTGAAATTGATGTTTGTACTGTGCGAATATTTTTCATACCTAAACGTATTGCAAATTAACAGCTTCTGATGCTGATAAATCTATATATATATATAATATATATACATATATGATAGCGCATAATGACCCATACTGTTCCAATTAATCGTTCGTGGAGTATGCGAATCGCATGTGTCAGAGTCTAAAGCATAGCTATTTATGAATTAGGAATACCTAAGTTGATTTTAGGACAAACGTACGTGTGGCAGATGTACGTAAGCAACTGTATGCAAGCGCAGATGTACATATGACAATTATACATAGCGCAGATGTACGTATGACAACGGTACGTAAGTGCAAACGTCCGCATGCGCAATTGTAAGTATGTGCAATTGTACGTAGGCGCAAATGTACGTATATGCAACTATACGTAAACGCAAATGTACGCCAATTTACGCATGCGTACCTTTAGGTTTCCGTACATTTGGTTAGGTAAATATGTCATACGTACGTTTGCAGTAACTGGACAAATGAACATGAGCAAATGTACGTATGCGCAAACGTACGCATGCGCACATGTACGTAAGCGCAAATGTACGTAAGCGCAAAGGTACGTATGCGCAAAATTGCGTATGCGCAAATGTACGTATGCGCAAATGTACGTATGCGCAAATCTACGTAAGCGCAAAAGTGCGTAAGCGCAAATATACCTAAGGGCAACAGTACGTGAACGTAAAAGAATGCAAGAGCAAAGGTGCGTATGAGCCAATGTACGTACATTTAGGCATATGTGCCTTTGCGTTTAAACACATTTGGTTAGATGCATGTGCTATACGCACATTTCCTCTTAAGTACATTTGTCACACGTAAGTTTGCGCTTAAGTACATTTGGCATACGTGCATCTGCACTTACGTGTAATCGCCACACGTACATTTGCCCAGGGGCGGTCCGTGGCACCCAAATGAGGTGACGCAGAAAAAAGTCGGCGGATTTCGACCAGTATTTTAGTATTTTATATAATAAGTATCTATTATTATTTTATGGTAAGATGAGTATCAAGAACTTAATTTGTTGCTGCAAAGTGCCAAACCTATCACCATCGTTCCGATGTCAGTGGATTTCAGCCCTATCCCTCCTGTTCAAATGCTTCCGAAATTTCTGTCAAGTTTTCATATAGAAATGGCGAGGAAGAAAATCATCTATTCATATTTCATTGAAGTTTTCATATATGCCATTTAATAACCCGAAATGGTTAGCATACACACACACACACTCACACACAAACACACACACATATATACCTACATATATACATATATTTATATATATATATATATATATATATATATATGTATACGTTTATGTATTTGTATATGTATATGTTTATGTATTTGTATATGTATATGTCTATGTATTTGTATATGTATATGTATATGTATATGTATATATATATATATATATATATATATATATATATATATATATATATATATATATATATATATATATAATTAATTAATATTTTATTTCATTCCAGAGTTTCAACCCCCCCAGTAAGTTTTATCCTCAGCAATGAGTCTATTGGACGCATGGGTGGTGTCTTGCGTACTTTCGACGGGGCGACTGCCCCTTATTGTCAGCATTGGGCTACAATTATTCCAACTTTCAACATGGGTCCCCACGAAATGTGCTCCTCCAATCCATTTGGGCCCGCCCATTGCCTACATGTATTGTGACCCCCCCGCCCCCAATACTAATTAAGGGATGATGGCAAGAGAGCAGTACCTCCTCCATTGAAAGGACATCCTTCTTCCGAAGCGGATATTACTTACCGGGGTGGACAGGGCAGTTCAGTCGGGCATCTGGTGGGTCCTTTCCGGTCAAGCGCAGTCCACTGGCGAGATGGGGTGCGGTTGGGTGTGTGCAGATGATTTGTGACGTTGATGGGATGTCCCTCTTCTGCCGGCCAAAGTTGGTGGGTGTCCCCCCCTCCCCTCCACCTATGCTTTATCTAAATCCCTGGACCCCTGTATCCTCCCCTATGATATCGGCTTAAACCGTGAATTTGCTAGGACTTGCGATGGTGTGTTTCTTTGTCATAAATTATCCGGGAAGACGTTCCTTTTTCACGTATGGGAGTAGGACACAGACATGATGAAATGGGTCAATAACGCATAGGCAGATCCCCCACTGGCAGTCCGCCGACATGTTTAACACAGATGACAGATATAAATAAAGACATAAAGACAAAATATTAGTGCAACTATGAGCCACAAGGGCCCTTCTTGGTTGCACTCTGTGCACTGAACCAGTTGCCCACCAAAACTGTCAATCAGCCCTCCCTGTAATACTGAAAAGCAAGCCCTATATTCTTAGAATGATTGTCTATGCTGTTTTTAAAGATGTTCAATGTGCTGCTACTGACGATGTTTTCTGGCAGCTGGTTCCAGTGTTCCACTACCCTGTTGGTGAAGAAAGTTTGCCTTAACCTTGTTCTGCTGTGGTTAACTTTAATTTTGAATTTATGACCTCTAATTGCATCATTTCTGTTAAATTCAAACATTTCCCCAAGGTATCCCCTCTCCAGACCATTGACAAATTTAAAGACCTCGATGAGATCTCCTCTCAGCCTTCTATATCTAAGTGAAAACATATTCAATTTCTTCAATCTTTCCTCATATGCCAGGTTGCTTATGCCATTAACCATTTTTGTAGCCCTCTTTTGTACTCTCTCCAAAAGCCAACAAACTTTTTCATAGCTAGGAGACCAAGCTTGGATGCAGTATTCCAAATGTGGCCTGACGTATGCACAGTAAAGCTTCCTGATCACTTCCTCACTTCTGTATGATACATTCCTATTTATTGCCCCGAGCATTCTCAGTGCCTTCTTCCTGGCTTCCTTGGTCTGTTCTGATGCCCCCAGTTTTGTGTTTAGAATATCACCTAAATCCTTCTCCTGTTGAGTCACTGATAGCACTTGGCCACCCATCAAGTATGGAGCCTTCATATGCTGCTTACCTACATGCATGATTTTGCACTTATCAAAGTTAAATTTCATTTTCCATTCTTCGGACCACTTCACAAGTTCGTCTAAGTCTTTTTGCAGTGAGATATGCTCATCCTGACCTTTTATTGCCGTAAAGACCTTGAAATCATCCGCAAATTTAAAAAACTTTACTGCTTAGGCCACTTTCAATGTTATTTACAAATATAATGAACAGTAATGGCCCTAGTACTAACCCCTGGGGTACTCCACTAAGAACATTTTGCCATGATGACTTTGTACCATTTAGCATCACTCTTTGCTGTCTATCTGAAAGCCACAACTCTATCCATTTTAAGATGCTACCTGCAATACCATGGGACTGAAGCTGTATCATTAACCGATTATGGGGTACCTTGTCAAAGGCCTTACTAAAGTCAAGATATGCTACATCAACCTGATTTCCCTGATCAAATTGTTCTGTGGCGAAGTTCAAAAAGTCCAAGAGGTTTGTGAGACACGATCGTCCTTTTCCAAACCCATGTTGAGTATTTTGAATCAATCTGCTACCTTCCAGATAAATAACTATTCTATCCTTGATAATTGATTCGAGTACCTTGCATACTAGGGATGTGAGACTTATTGGCCTATAGTTTTCAACTTTCCCTCTTTCTCCTTTCTTGAAAATAGGAACTACATTTGCCCTTTTCCAATCGGTTGGAATTTCATTACGTGAAACAGATCTACAAAATATTATACTAAGTTGAAATGCCAGTTCCTTTTCAGTTTCCCGCAACACCCTAGCATAAATTTCATCAGGTCCTGCTGCCTTATTTGGCTTTATTTTCCTGATATGATTGTAAACAACATCACTACCAATGAAATCAACATCATTTATCAGATCCCATGTCACTGAACTATGGTGTATGGTCGGCAGATTGGTCATATCTTCCAATGTTAACACTGATTTGAACTGCTTGCTCAGCTCCTCAACCATATCACTATCCTCACCCAATGTAGTCCCGTTTACTTCCAGTGGACCAATTGTGCTAGAAACTTTACTCAGCTTGTAGAAACTAAAGAACTTTTTACTGTCCCCATTACAGTTTCTAGCTAAATCCAGTTCTTTTGCTAGCTTTGCTGCTCTGGTGTTTTGCTTCACTGTGTCTCTAGCTTTTCGATACGCCTTTAGATTAACGACATTTGAGGCTTCTTTAAAAACTCTAAATGCAGTTTTCTTAGCCTTAATTGCTTTTATCACGTCTGGTGTAAGCCATGCTGGCTTTCCTACCCTTCTTTTGCGTCTTTGCTTTTGGGGGACATGTCTAATCTGAGTTTCCTTCAAGTAAGATTTGAACTTTTCCCACATTTCACAGGCATTTAAATTGGAGAATACTTCTTCCAATCTGATGGCACTTAAAGCCGCTCTCATGCCGTTAAAGTCTGCTCTGTTGAAATTTAGAACCTTTACCAAATTATCCTTGATAATTTCCCCTACATGTGCCTTGAATCTAACTATGTTATGGTCACTTTTTCCCAGAGTTTCGCCTACAGTCAAGTCTTGAACCAAGTTACTTAAATCCGAGAATACAAGGTCCAAGAATGAACCATGCCTGGTAGGTTCCGATACAAACTGGTGTAAGAACAGGTCCTCTTCAAGGCATTTCTTAAACATTTTGCATGATGGGGTGCCAACACCAGCATATTCATAACCTTTTAGATTAAAGTCACCGAGAATAAGGCACTTCCTCTTAAAGTTTCTACTGATTTCCTCACAAATCACCTTGTCAAGCTCCAGTTGCTGAGAATGTGGCAGGGTTCCTGATCGGTAGAAAGCTCCTATCCTAAGAGTATTGCTGTTGCCTTTTCCCACAGTGACATCAAGCCAAATGGACTCCACAGACACATTTTTATCCCCACCTGCTACTTTTTGAGAACTGAATAAGCTATTCATATAGATCATTACACCACCCCCTTTCATTGCTGGACCCCTATTGCACGAAAACATATTGTATCCCTGGATCTCATAGTCCTGTAAGTTATCTCCAAAATACCCTTCACTGACCCATGCCTCCGTAATGCAAACAAAATCCGGTTCCTCCTCAGCAACATAACACTTGAACTCATGAAATTTGAAACGGATACTCTGAGCATTAAACATCATACACCTAACGAATGCTCCATAACCACCTTTGGCTTTTTCATATTGAGGAGTTCTTTTATCACTAGATGAACTATAACTCTGTCCCCTGGAGTTGCTGCTGTCCCTATTTGCAGACTTTGAGGTTCTATTTCCTTGGCTGACACTATTGGAATATTCCTGAGTTGGCAATGCAATTTCATCCCTCCCCACCCCATTTCCTAGTTTCCCTGAAGGACATGCTCGTATACTTTGCCTAACACATGGACCCCCTTCTCAGAAAAGTGCAGGCCATCCCTCTGATAGAGGTCCCACGATGCATAAAACCTGCTCCATTCGTCTACAAATGTAAAACCTAGCTCATGGCAGAGCTTTCCTACCCTGGCGTTAGCTGCCAGTGCCCTAGAGCTCCACTCAGGGGAGGCTCTAGCCCTAGGCAAAATTCCTGTTATAATGACTCTCTTGGTACCCTTGAGGGTGGCCAGAGGGGCCCTGTACTCCCGCAGAAGCTCCTCACTCCTAGTCTGACCTATGTTATTTACCCCTACATGCACTATGACTGTGTTAAACTGGTGATCACTGGTGACCTGTGCCACCGCAGGCACCAGGTCCTTCACCTTGGCACCAGGCCTGGTGATGCACCTCCTGTCCCTCCTACCTTTACAAAATACCCGCTCTAAATATCGCACACGAGAGTCTCCTATGACCAGCACTGACTCCTTACTACTGCTATCCTGGGGGCAGTCATCCAATGCCTGGAACATATTTGTTGTTACTATGCCTGCCCGCTGGGCCGGTTGGCTAGACTTCCTCCCGCTCCTACCACCTGCCACCTGCCACTCACTAACCTTTTCCTTAGGTTCGCGTCTCCAAATCATCCACCCCCTGACCTCACGCCACTTCCCCTCCTGTGACCTACCAGAACTACCCCTCCTCTGTTCACTATTAAAACTCCCCTCCTGAGAGATCCCAGCCACCTCCACAGTAGGGGAAGCCTCAGCTACCTGGTCGCCTGCGACCACCTGGGCATATGATGTCCCTGCTACGGAGTGACCCCTTGTTGCTTTATCTTGCCTACCCTGTGCAACAAGGGGTCTTTATCTTGCCTACACTCAGGCACTCAGGCACTGAGTGCCTGAGTGCCTGAGTGCCTGAGTGCCTGAGTGCCTGAGTGCCTGAGTGCCTGAGTGCCTGAGTGCCTGAGTGCCTGAGTGCCTGAGTGCCTGAGTGCCTGAGTGCCTGAGTGCCTGAGTGCCTGAGTGCCTGAGTGCCTGAGTGCCTGAGTGCCTGAGTGCCTGAGTGCCTGAGTGCCCTGAGTGCCTGAGTGCCTGAGTGCCTGAGTGCCTGAGCCCTCTGAGTGCCTCCTGGAGCCCTCTGGAGCCCTCTGGAGCCCTCTGGAGCCCTCTGAGCCCTCTGGAGCCCTCTGGAGCCCTCTGGAGCCCTCTGGAGCCCTCTGGAGCCCTCTGGAGCCCTCTGGAGCCCTCTGGAGCCCTCTGGAGCCCTCTGGAGCCCTCTGGAGCCCTCTGGAGCCCTCTGGAGCCCTCTGGAGCCCTCTGGAGCCCTCTGGAGCCCTCTGGAGCCCTCTGGAGCCCTCTGGAGCCCTCTGGATGCGTGTGCTCGACATCTGGGCTGGATGTTTGTATGTGTGCACAACATCTGGCCTGGATATGTGTGCATCACAGTCAACCTGTGTGTGTGTGTGCACGATATCTGGCCTGGATGTGTGTGTGTGAACGACATCTGGCCTGGATGTTTGTATGCATCGCAGTCGACCTGGATGTGTGTGTGTGTGTCTGTGTGTGTGTGCGTGTATGTGTGTGTGTGTGTGTGTGTGTGTGTGTGTGTGTGCCTGTGCACACACCACAGTCAACCTCTGTGTGTATGTGCATGACATGTGCACATCTGGCCTGGATGTGTGTGTGCACGACATCTGGCGTGGATGTGTGTGTACACGACATCTGGCCTGGATGTGTGTGTACACGACATCTGGCCTGGATATGTGTGCATCACAGTCAACCTGGGTGTGTGTGTGCTCGACATCTGGCCTAAATTCGTGTGTGCACGACGTCTGGCCTGGATGTGTGTGTGCACGAAATCTGGCCTGGATGTGTGCGTGCACGATATCTGTCCTGGATGTGTGTGTGTGTGCACGACATCTGGCCTGGATGCGTGTGCACGACATCTGGCCTGGATGTGTGTGCATGACGTCTGGCCTGGGTGCGTGTGTGCACGACATGTGGCCTGGGTGTTTTGTATGCATCGCAATCGACCTGGATGTGTGTGTGTGTGTGTGTGCGTTTGTGTGTATGTGTGCGTGTGTGTGTGCGTGTGTGTGTGTGTGTGTGTGTGTGTGTGTGTGTGTGTGTGTGTGTGTGTGTGTGTGTGTGTGTGTGTGCGTTGTGTGTGTGTGTGTGTGTGTGTCTGTGTGTGTGTGTGTGTGCACGACATCTGTCCTGGATGTGTGTGTTCAAACATCTGTCCTGGATGTGTGTGTGTGTGTGCACGACATCTGTCCTGGATGTGTGTGTGTGTGTGACGACATCTGTCCTGGATGTGTGTGTGTGTGCACGACATCTGTCCTGGATGTGTGTGTGTGTGTGTGCACGACATCTGTCCTGGTGTGTGTGTGTGTGCACGACATCTGTCCTGGATGTGTGTGTGTGTGTGGACATCTGTCCTGGATGTGTGTGTGTGTGCACGACATCTGTCCTGGATGTGTGTGTGTGTGTGCACGACATCTGTCCTGGATGTGTGTGTGTGTTGTACGACATCTGTCCTGGATGTGTGTGTGTGTGTGCACGACATCTGTCCTGGATGTGTGTGTGTGTGTGCACGACATCTGTCCTGGATGTGTGTGTGTGTGTGCACGACATCTGTCCTGGATGTGTGTGTGTGTGTGCACGACATCTGTCCTGGATGTGTGTGTGTGTGTGCACGACATCTGTCCTGGATGTGTGTGTGTGTGTGCACGACATCTGTCCTGGATGTGTGTGTGTGTGTGCACGACATCTGTCCTGGATGTGTGTGTGTGTGTGCACGACATCTGTCCTGGATGTGTGTGTGTGTGTGCACGACATCTGTCCTGGATGTGTGTGTGTGTGTGCACGACATCTGTCCTGGATGTGTGTGTGTGTGTGCACGACATCTGTCCTGGATGTGTGTGTGTGTGTGACGACATCTGTCCTGGATGTGTGTGTGTGTGTGCACGACATCTGTCCTGGATGTGTGTGTGTGTGTATGCATCTTTGCACTTGACTATCTGTCCTGGATGTGTGTGTGTGTGTGCACGACATCTGTCCTGGATGTGTGTGTGTGTGCACGACATCTGTCTGGATGTGTGTGTGTGTGCACGACATCTGTCCTGGATGTGTGTGTGTGTGTGCACGACATCTGTCTGGATGTGTGTGTGTGTGGACATCTGTCCCTGGATGTGTGTGTGTGTCACTGACATCTGTCCTGGATGTGTGTGTGTGCGACATCTGTCCTGGATGTGTGTGTGTGTGCACGACATCTGTCTTGGATGTGTGATGTGTGTGCACGACATCTGTCCTGGATGTGTGTGTGTGTGCACGACATCTCCCCTGGATGTGTGTGTGTGTGCGACATCTGTCCTGGATGTGTGTGTGTGTGCACGACATCTGTCCTGGATGTGTGTGTGTGTGGCACGACATCTGTCCTGGATGTGTGTGTGTGTGCACGACATCGCTGGATGTGTGTGTGTGTGCACGACATCTGTCCTGGATGTGTGTGTGTGTGCACGACATCTGTCCTGGATGTGTGTTGTACGACATCTGTCCTGGATGTGTGTGTGTGTTGACGACATCTGTCCCTGGATGTGTGTGTGTGCAGACATCTGTCCTGGATGTGTGTGTGTGTGCACGACATCTGTCCTGGATGTGTGCGTGTGTGCACGACATCTGTCCTGGATGTGTGTGTGTGTGTGCACGACATCTGTCCGGATGTGTGTGTGTGTGCACGACATCTGTCCTGGATGTGTGTGTGTGTGCACGACATCTGTCCTGGATGTGTTTGTGTGTGCACGACATCTGTCCTGGATGTGTGTGTGTGTGCACGACATCTGTCCTGGATGTTGTGTGTGTGCACGACATCTGTCCTGGATGTGTGTGTGTGCGACATCTGTCCTGGATGTGTGTGTGTAACGACATCTGTCCCTGGATGTGTGTGTGTGTGCTGCGCACGACATCTGTCCTGGATGTGTGTGTTGTGTGCTCGACATCTGTCCTGGATGTGTGTGTGTGTGTGCACGACATCTGTCCTGGATGTGTGTGTGTGTGCACGACATCTGTCCTGGATGTGTGTGTGTGTGCTTTACGACATCTGTCCTGGATGTGTGTGTGTGTGCACGACATCTGTCCTGGATGTGTGTGTGTGTGTGTCACGACATCTGTCCTGGATGTGTGTGTGTGTGCACGACATCTGTCCTGGATGTGTGTGTGTGTGTACGACATCTGTCCTGAATGTGTGTGTGTGTGCACGACATCTGTCCTGGATGTGTGTGTGTGTGTGCACGACATCTGTCCTGGATGTGTGTGTGTGTGCACGACATCTGGCCTGGATGTTTGTGTGTGTGCACGACATCTGGCCTGGATATGTGTGCATCACAGTCAACCTGGATGTGTGTGTGTGTGCACGACATCTGGCCTGGATGTGTGTGTGTGCACGACATCTGGCCTGGATGTGTGTGTGCGACGACATCTGGCCTGGATGTGTGTGTGCACGTGTCCTGTGTGTGTGTGTGTGTGTGTGTGTGTGTGTGTGTGTGTGTGTGCCTGTGCACACACCACAGTCAACCTCTGTGTGTATGTGCATGACATGTGCACATCTGGCCTGGATGTGTGTGTGTGCACGACATCTGGCCTGGATGTGTGTGTGTGCACGACATCTGGCCTGGATGTGTGTGTGTCACGACATCTGGCCTGGATATGTGTGCATCACAGTCAACCTGGGTGTGTGTGTGCTCGACATCTGGCCTAAATGCGTGTGTGCACGACGTCTGGCCTGGATGTGTGTGTGCACGAAATCTGGCCTGGATGTGTGCGTGCACGATATCTGTCCTGGATGTGTGTGTGTGTGCACGACATCTGGCCTGGATGCGTGTGCACGACATCTGGCCTGGATGTGTGTGTCATGACGTCTGGCCTGGGTGCGTGTGTGCACGACATGTGGCCTGGGTGTTTGTATGCATCGCAATCGACCTGGATGTGTGTGTGTGTGTGTGTGTGTGTGCGTTTGTGTGTGTGTGTGTGTGTGTGTGTGTGTGTGTGTGTGTGTGTGTGTGTGTGTGTGTGTGTGTGTGTGTGTGTGTGTGTGTGTGTGTGTGTGTGTGTGTGTGTGTGTGTGTGTGTGTGTGTGTGTGTGTGTGTGTGTGCGTTGGGATGACTTCAGTGATATTCGGCCCATTGTGTTCGCTTAGCTTTATCAGCAGCATGTGATATCCGTACCTGTTCTTCACAGGCTATATGCTTCTGCTGCTGGTGACCGTCTCCATTAGATCACCGGATGTTGGTGATCGTGCTGCCGTACCGCGGATGGACGACGGTCGCGTGCTAACGTCGGCGCCGACGGCCTGTGCTGTGCGCCAGACGCCAATCAGTAACTCACCGTGTGTTGCATCTTGCTCATGTAGGAAGTGATCAGGAAGCTTTACTGTGCATACGTCAGGCCACATTTGGAATACTGCATCCAAGCTTGGTCTCCTAGCTATGAAAAAGATTGTTGGCTTTTAGAGAGAGTACAAAAGAGGGCTACAAAAATGGTTAATGGCATAAGCAACCTGGCATATGAGGAAAGATTGAAGAAATTGAATATGTTTTCACTTAGATATAGAAGGCTGAGAGGAGATCTCATCGAGGTCTTTAAATTTGTCAATGGTCTGGGAGGGGATACCTTGGGGAAATGTTTGAATTTAACAGAAATGATGCAATTAGAGGTCATAAATTCAAAATTAAAGTTAACTACAGCAGAACAAGGTTAAGGCAAACTTTCTTCACCAACAGGGTAGTGGAACACTGGAACCAGCTGCCAGAAAACATCGTCAGTGGCAGCACATTGAACATCTTTAAAAACAGCATACACAATCATTATAAGAATAGAGGGCTTGCTTTTCAGTATTACAGGGAGGGCTGATTGACAGATTTGGTGGGCAACTGGTTCAGTGTACAGAGTGCAACCAAGAAGGGCCCTTGTGGCTCATAGTTGCACTAATCTTTTATGTCTTTATGTCTTTATGCGATTTAAGAAAATACATATGGTGTTTTGTGCTACACAGAACATGCTTTTTTCCCGAGTCGGAACGGTCTGAAGGGTACAAATGGTTCTGAACGCTGCGTGGGAGAGGTATTCACTACTTTACTCCAGTGTCCTAAAATTACCTCACCATTAACTGTGTGGATGAAGAAAGAAGTTGCTTGGGAATAGTAAAAGATTGGAAGAAAATAAAGGATCTCCACTTAAGGATTAAATAAGCGGAATGCCTTGCACTTCAGTCACATGCATTTAACATTTTTTAGCACGCGTGTGTATAATGACTGCCCACACATGTGGCAAAATGGTAAAAACCTAAGACAATGATGAAATAGCACAATTCCATTAACTGTAAATTTCCAGGCCACATGGTCAATTATTTTGCACTACTTTACTCTCTTCCCGCGGTGCCCGCCTTTTATGTCCCCGGGTTTGCCTCTGATTGATTGCATAGCAAACACGGTACAGGGTCTCAGATTTGGTAATTTAACGTGGTGACTTGCAAGAAGAAGTAAAAGGGACAAACCCATATGCCGCCCATAAGGAAGTAACTTTATGGGCGGCATAGGCCCATAAGGTTAATTCCTTATGGGCCTATGCCGCTGATGCCGCCAGTTCCATTCACGTCACATATACCCAAATGTTGCCATGCGCGAGCAATGGGGGCCGGACCAATGTCATCGGCTTCTCTTTTGCCGGTACCCCTACCGTCTTCTCGGTGCGTGCCTGGAACGACTTTTTTTAACTCAAAATGAACCGTAATTGATTTGGAAAATGTTCTTTGACAATCTTATGATGTTCTTTTACAACTTTCCATGACACGAGAGCTTTTCAGTGTTGTTCGCAAGATGTCCATCGCCTCCAATTGACTTCAAGTCAGCTTTCGATGCCGTAATTGGGTAATGTACATGTGCTGTATGAGAATGGTGTGCGCGTGTTCAACTATGTTGATTGGATGCAATCATGCTCACCTTGCAACCATAGCCATACCAACCATAACCACCATAACCAACCATAACCAACCATAACGCATAACCAACCATAGCCACCATTGCTCACCTTGCCATTCGAGTGATGTTCGCCCGTGGTATGCTTGTTGTATACTTTCCTGTAAAGTTGCTTAGATTTTCCTTCGAGTTCAGGATAACGTAGGCACATTTTCTCTTGATCTTGAGATGCTCAGAGGGCGTGACCGGATGGACTACACATTGGATCAGGCAATGACAGATCAAACATTCAAGCTCAACAACAGATCGCTCCACCAGAGCTATGAGTCTTACGGCGAATCGACCTGATCGGCTGGTTATTTGGGCTCAGGGGCGCTCAGATCGGCTGGTTATTTGCAACCGCTGCGAAAATACGTGGAGCATGTTCCTTTCCTGAAAATGTCGAAGGGGAGGGGAGGGTGCACACAAAACTTTCCGGAGTGGTGCATGATGCTCAGGTAGCTGAGACTTTTGTGGGGGGCACGGGAAACAAATTGAAGGGGATAAATCGCCACTTTTAAGAAATTAGGGAGACATGTCCCCCAGCCTCCCCAAATAGTTACACCGATGTATGTATATATATATATATATATATATATATATATATATATATATATATATATATATATATATATATATATATATATATTTGAAAACGCCCCAGACCTACCTCTGTTCTCCACGATAGGATTGCGAATAACCTTGATATATATCGCTATTATAAAGCTCAACCGGAGTTGCCATACATTCCGTAGCGATGACAGCTGACTAACAGACAAACATGATACAACAGGTTCGTGTCGAGGCACTCTGCAGGGACTGCAGGGACTGCAGGGACCACGTAAGCTCACCGGAACTAGTACCCGTGCACCGCTGTACCCAGCGCTGGGCCTCAACGCGTGAACACAGACATATATATATATATATATATATATATATATATAAATATATATATATATATATATATATATATATGTAAATATTCACTGTCATGATTAAGTAGAATTTTGCTGCGACCATACACAGGTATCTTAGCATCTGGTGCATGAGAAGACACGAATGAAATGGAAGGAGACAAATCGCCATTTGAATAAAAAAATGGATGGGATGAAATTTCCCCCTAGCCAACCCCCCATAGCCGATATTGCATCGGTGTTCCGTCGGACATTCCTTGAGGTCGTCTCGGATTCCGGATGTGAGTGTATGGCGGGGCAGCTTATTTCGATTATTTTCATTCAGCGCCGCGAGTGCAATGTTGAATGTCACGATTTTCCCTGTTGGGGCAAGGCTCTCCCCGTGCTCCCGCAGTGACGACGCCCATGCATGAATCAATTTGGAATTCCAAGATAGGAGTCCAGGATTCACGCAGCAAGCTATGCTTCGGACAGGTCCTTCATTACGCAAAACCCACAGAAAAATGTGAATGCAATGCAAGCGATGCAATTCATCGTGCATTCGACGTAGTTGTGCAAGCAGGCATGCGGACCAAATGACACTAACCACCCACCCTTCTCCTCCAAACTTAAGTGCAATAGATTCCTTGTTTGATCGCATTGTATCTTCTGAAAATCGAACGCACTCGCAGCCTGGCTTTTGGCTTGTAGTACTGCCTCCTACCTTGAATACCTCTCATGATTCGGGCTTGAAGCACTCACGTTCCTTGTTGAACGAGTTGACTCTGGCCACATGTGAAATTATTCCTCCGGTGCGCTCCTGATGATAGTGCGCTAAGAAGCGTACCTTTTCTTCACGTGTCCCAGTCTTCGGCTATCAATGTCTGGCATCTCCCCGGCCCATTTGGTCAGCTGGCGCGTCGCGTCTTCCGCCGTCGCACTAACATGCAGCACGTCGCGGAGCACGGCAGCTGGATAAGTACTGTTGCCGCTGGGACCGTGTGATGATGTCAGGCTGCGCGTTGACGCGCCACATGGCCGTGGGGTCGTGTTGTTCAACTGAAGTAAAAAAGGCCACGCTCGCTCGATTGTGCACACAGGGGTGCGCTCACGGAGCCCGGTATATAAGGCCGTCGTTGCCGGGTGCCTCGTGTCAAGCCGAGCAGCCGTCGTCCGCTCTACCGGCGCCTGTAACGAGCACGAGCAGTCTAGGGGTAAGTGGCCCGTCTCGCAGTCGAAAGGGTGTGGGTTCGAGTCTCACCTGTCGCCGCTCTTCGCCCGCGACAAATCGGCGCGAGAGGTCGGTGGCGCTACGTGGCTCGACGGTCGACGTGTCGTGCAAATTAATACCGAACCAACCAACGGTGCCTGTAACGAGGTCGTCCTTGAGCGTGGACGTGTCACAGCCCTGCACTGCACACCGAAACTGCACTAAACCCCACTAAACCCTGGCACTAAACACTGCACTAAACCCTGACACTAAACCCTGGCACTAAACCCTGCACTAAACCCTGGCACTAAACACTGCACTAAACCCTGGCACTAAACACTGCACTAAACCCTGGCTTGCACTAGTGTTTTTGTGAAATAAATTCGAGTTGTTGCTGGGGTGGCTTTAGGAACCAGGGTTATATGGCTAAGCAGAGCTTTTTGCGTGAACCCTGGCCCCACCACCCATTCCATGAATTCCAGTTCAACGGCAGAATTTTTATCGAAAGTTTAACGTGCCGTCAATACACCGACACGGCCGCCCAGTAGCTCGTCCCCGGCCTTATCGGGCCAACTGCCAACTGACACTCCCGGCCGGGGTAAATGCGAGCGCGCGAAGCGACTCGAACCCTATGTTGCCAGGACAGGGGAGACCAGTGCAGGCCAGCGCTCTAACCAACTGAGCTACCAGGGCGGCAATTTGACGTCACAAATAACTTAGCCGTTATGCTGGGCGTCCTGACACCTGAATGTACTGCTTAGGCACGCGTGCGCTCGGAAACATTATGCCTATGCAAGAAATCCAGGTGCCAGGACGCTCAGCCTAGCTGCCAAGTGATTTGTGGCGCCAGTGCTACCTTGGTGTGGTGGGAAACAGCATTCCAAAACGGGATATTGAGGTGTCTTACTGCCGAGCCGTTTGTGAGGCCAATCATACCAAGTCAACGCATATTTGCATAGGCTGTGCTTCGTTCTGCAACACTAAGCCTGGATAATTTACTAGCTGCTTGTTTTTGCTACTGCCACATGCTGTTTAACGAACCGTTTCTTGGTTAGCTAACTAGGATATAGCTAGCCAGTGTGCTGGGAAACCAATATTTACTTGTCAGCTTACCCAGGCCCTAGTCAATAAGCATGTGCGGAATTAGCCAAACACTAGATTGCTGGTTGATTCACTAGGCAAAATGAGGTTCCTATACTAGCATTCTGTTCGTTGCTGAAGTCGGTACTTGTAGCACAACTGAGCATACATTAGTAAATTATCGCATACTTAGCAAGTGGAGGCGCGACCAATGGATGGGGCTGATCCCCCTTCCTAACAACCAAATATGTACTAGACGAAACAACACATTCTTGTCATTTACACTTAGCATTATAATCTAAAACAAAGTTTTCGGCGCGCGAAGTGCGCCAAAAGTAGTCTCTGTTTATTCACATTTGTTCTGGGTCGATTCCCCCCCCTCAAAAATGCTCGCTGCGCCACTGTTAGTAACTATGGCTCACATTTCAAACATGCATTCGTGCTTCGCACTTTCAGACTTCATGCTTTCATACTTCCAATTTTCAAACTTTTAGTCTTCATTTAGACTTCATACTACATTGACGAAAAGCAGGATAATAAGTCCACCTGCTGCACAACGATGGCGATGATGAAGAAGCTGTAGCAGACATATTGTGTGAGGCACTTGCCAGTGCCTTGCCTGTTTAGTGTTAGTTACTAGTTACTGTTCGTGTTGCTTAGTATTTGTGTGTCGGTGGCTGACTTGAGCAGCGATGTCGGTATGCCTGCGCCCATCGCTCGCCGCAGACGGTACCACAGTCGGTGCCGCAGACGGTGCTACAGACGGTGCCGCCTTCGCCGGTCATCGTCCCCGTGTTCTCGTGCGGAGACTGGCAGCCCCAGCGTGCCAGAGGCTCTCCGGAGCGTTGCTCGTGAATATAGCAGGGTGGATACAGAGGGGGCCGGGGGTACTAGAAGCATGCGCTCCCTACAATGGAAAGGTGACGCCCATCCGGGCAGGCCCTTCCTGGAACGCTCGGGTACACGCCTTCCCCTATCCCGCCGAACGGATTTTTTTCAACGACGGAAGTCGCTTCTTGAAGAGGAAAAGGTGTCATTTTGAGACAAATAAGAGCTAAAGTGCAAGAGTGCAATCACCTTCTGAATGCATCTTTTTTCGGCCGAAGTAACCCTGAGGTACAGACAAATCCTCGATCCGCGCCTGAAATATACGTTTGATTTTTGTTTGGTTCAGTTGCAAGAATGCAAGGTTGGCGTTCGCGGCGAGGAGTGTGCTGAACGGATTTCCACTACACACTGGGCTTCCGGGCTGGGCTCTGTGTGGGGAGGGGGTGGGGGGATTACGACGTGTATGTGATGTAATAAAACAAAACAGGAAAAATTCCAATAAAATTTATTTTCCTATAATTTTCTGTCTTCAAAACCTCACCTAATGTAGCCTAACGTTTAACGTTTCATCTGTTTTTGATGAAAAAAACGTTTGTGTGAAAAATATTTTTTTTAAATAAAAGATTTCCTATAAAATAATTAGCCAACCTAGCCTAATAGTGAAAACAAATCTACCACCCATGGTTTAACAAACCATGCACACGCTCGCGGCATGGCATGCATCAAGTTACTTTGCAATGCTAAGGTTCGCTTAATGATGACAGACGTGTTATGAATAAGCACTACGTGGCCTGCACAAGTACGCTGGCATAGTTAATTAATCATGTCCGAAGCCATGCCATGTAAATGAGCAAGGCATACATTCATCTAAATAACAAATTATTGCCAATTGAGTTAACCAGCACCTACATTGTGCTAGTAAGGTCACATGCCAAATGACTGGGGTGTTCCTTGCAAGGATTAATGCACCATTGTGGAACAAGCTTCTTACTTGAGTCATCATTTCAGCTTTTAACCCGCGCCGTCTTTCCGGTCAAATCTTCCCACCCCGTCCCGGGGGGAGGGGGGGGGGAGACGAATGAAGACCCCCTCTAAAATCCAAACTAAGCATCGCACGAAAACGAAAGAGGTGTCATCGGAAAGCGCTCGACGAGTAGGGTCCAGGTCCATCCTCCAAAACAATTTTCCCCTAATAGTGATGTCACCAGGTGGGCTAGATTTTCACGACTTTTCACGACTTCCATCATGTTCTTGACTCTGGGGCGTTCATTTTGGGGGATATATGAAAAACAAAATTTATTTGGAATGAGAAAAGGACAGCGAAATCGACCAGGGTTATAATGTTTTTGCCCTCACCCCCCACCCCAATTTTTACCTTCCAAATTTCAAAATTTTGAATTTTCAAGATTTCTTTAATTTTCCTTTTCAAATGGGTAGAGCATACCGAGAAACGTTATTGGAAGTCAACTTGCACTAATAAAAAAATGCTGACTAGCCAGAATCCCATATTTGAACTGTAATTTGGCAAACACGCACAATTTATATGTAGTCAAAAACGAAAAAACAAGAAAAATTCAATTCTTACGTTTTGTTGCATCCGTAAAGATAAGCAAGCGCTGAAAGTTTCATTAAAATATTTGTATCCGTTAAAGCATGACGACTGGTTGAACTTTTTTTGGAGGTGACCTCACTTGACCTTGACTAACTCGTTGACCCTAGATGACCTGACCTAAACATTTTGAATCCGCATGTAAAATTGATGTGGGAAAAGGTATGCCAAATTTGGGCGCGCTGCCCCGCGCCGTTCGTCCGTTATCCGCGAAAAACCTGAGGGAAGGGTGGTTGAAGACACCCCGAGACACCCCGAGGGTTAAGACACCCCGAGACACCCCGAGACACCCCGAGACGGGACGGGTTAAGATCTTACATGCTGGACGCATGTTAAGTAACCACCGAATGATGTATTGACAAGCTACACACCACACATTTACATACGACTTGTTTCGAAACTAGCCTGATGCAATTTTCAGTCCGCCATCTTTGATTCAGTTTCGGAGTGAGGTGGAAGGGACTGCCAGTGAGAACCACAATGGGAAGCAGGGGTGTTATTTCATATCTTTTTGGGGTTGCAAGTGCCCCCTCAATGCTGGTTTTGCCCCTCCCCATATAATTTCGACTTTTAACATGGGACCCCAAGGAGTTTGCCTTATAATCGACTTGTATTTCCTGCCCATTGCTTTCATGTATTTTGCCTCTCCAATAATTTTCAGAATCAACTCCCGTGATGTTATTGTATTTTGAACGGGAAGTGATGAATTTTGGCGGAACACTACATGAGATATATTCAGCATCATGAAATAAGTGATACAGAATTAGCACGATTCCAGAAATTTGAAAATTTGAATGTAAGATGACACCAAGAGGAAATTAATGTCTGCCCACCATATTTGAAGCTCAACTATACACTCTCATCTTTTTTTGTATGCACAATCAATTTGTGTTCCTTTCTTAGGGACAAAATAAAATGCAAATGCTTGACAAATGAGTATCCTATTGAATTTTGCCCTGTCTGGAGTCTCAACATCCTTCTATTCAATGTCATAGCTGATGTCGCAAATGTATTTTTTTGGTCCGTTTTATGCTACACTCCAGCATAAGTATAATTTTGAAACACTGAAGCAAAGCCTCAGCTGCCATGTTCCTTCACAGTACGACATATGGTATTATTATGCTTTCATGTATTCAGGAGACAAGTTTTATATATTTTTATTTCATAATGCAAAGAAAAGGGCTAGGCTTGGTTGGTGTAGGTAATGTTAGTAAGTTTTTTTATCCAAAATCTAAAAAGACATGAGGGTTTATCCGGGGGTATGTGAAGAGGGGGTATTCGAATGCCTGAGACATCATTCAATGAACGGCTCTGTAGCTTCCTCGGAATGGCTGAACCAGAACGGTGTTTACAGAGTGTACTAATTTACAAGCTATCCATATCTAAACATTTAAATAGTTTCTTTTAATGTAAATCTTATGTGTATGTGAATGGTGGATGGGGAATGACGACGTGTACGTGATGTAATGAAGCAGAACAGGACAAATTCAAACAAAATGTATTGTTCAATTATTTTCTGACTTAAAAACCTTACCTAATGTAACCTAGCGAATACTGTTTTTGAGGAGAAAAAGCATGCTTGTGTGAAAAAGAAGTTTTTATCAAAGATTTCTGATAAAATACTTAACCAGCCTAACCTATCATTATCAAGCCTAACCATTGTTTTGCATTATGGAAGAAAAATGTGTCAAGTAGTCCAATGAATACTTTCATAAAAGACATACACATTAAGACATAAAATATTAGCACAACTATGAGCCACAAGGGCCCTTCTTGGTTGCACTCTGTACACTCAACCAGTTGCCCACCAAATCTGTCAATCAGCCCTCCCTGTAATACTGAAAAGCAAGCCCTCTATTCCTATAATAATTTTATGCTGTTTTTAAAGATGTTCAATGTGCTGCTACTGACAATGGTTTCTGGCAGCTGGTTCAAGTGTTATACTAACATGTTGGTTAATGGCAAAAATGGTTAATGGCATAAGCAACCTGGCATATGAGGAAAGATTGAAGAAATTGAATATGTTTTCACTTAGATATAGAAGGCTGAGAGGAGATCTCATCGAGGCCTTTAAATTTGTCAATGGTCTGGAGAGGGAATACCTTGGGGAAATGTTTGAATTTAACAGAAATGATGCAATTAGAGGTCATAAATTCAAAATTAAAATTAACCACAGCAGAACAAGGTTAAGGCAAACTTTCTTCACCAACAGGGTAGTGGAACACTGGAACCAGCTGCCAGAAAACATCGTCAGTAGCAGCACATTGAACATCTTTAAAAACAGCATAGACAATCATTATAAGAGTAGAGGGCTTGCTTTTCAGTATTACAGGGAGGGCTGATTGACAGATTTGGTGGGCAACTGGTTCAGTGTACAGAGTGCAACCAAGAAGGGCCCTTGTGGCTCAGAGTTGCACTAATCTTTTATGTCTTTATGTCTTTATGGTGAAGAAAGTCTGTCTTAACCTTGTTCTGCTGTGGTTAACTTGAATTTTGCATTTATTACCTCTAATTGCATCATTTCTGTTAAATTCAAACATTTCCCCAAGATATCCCCTCTCCAGACCATGGACAAATTTATAGACCTCGATGAGATCTCCTCGCAGCCTTCTATATCTAAGTGAAAACATATTAATTTCTTCAATCTTTTCTCATATGCAAGGTTGCTTATAACATTAACCATTTTTGTAGCCCTCTTCTGTACTCTCTCTGAAAGCCAACAGTCTTTTTCTTAGCTAGGAAACCAAGCTTAGAGGCAGGATTTCAAATGGAGCTTGCCATATGCACAGTGAAGCTTGCTGATAACATCCTCACTTCTGTATGATACATTCCTATTTATTGCCCCAAGCATTCTCAGTGCCTTCTTCCTGGCTTCCTTGGTCTGTTCTGATGCCCCCAATTTTGTGTTTAGAATGACACCTAAATCCTTCTCCTGTTGAGTTACTGATAGCACTTGGCTACCCATCAAGTATGGAGCCTTCATATGCTGCTTACCTACATGCATGATTTTGCACTTATCAAAATTAAATTTCATTTGCCATTCTTCGGACCAATTCACAAGTTCGTCTAAGTCATTTTGCAGCGAGATATGCTCATTTTGACCTGTTATTGCCTTAAAAACCTTCAAATCATCCGCAAATTTCAAAACTTTGCTTTATTTTTCATGCAATATATAGCTAAATGTCTTATTGTGGAGGCACATGACAGGTGAGGCCTTGCTCTAGAGTTCCAAAAAATACTTATGATGTAGTGAGACATAAAACCGACCACAACATCCATATGTAACATCAGACCATGACATTGAATAGAAGGATATTGGCACCCCGGGCTGGTTAAAGTTCAATAGAACATTCATTTGCCATGCATATCTATTTTATCAATAGGAAAGGAACGCAAATTGTATGTGCATATCACAAGATCAGAGTCCATAATTGAGCTTCAAGTAGGAAGGGCAGACACTAATTTCTTCTAGGTGCTATTTTTCCTCCGAATTTTCAAACTTTGGGGTATCGTGCTAAACCAGTTACTTCATGATGCTGAATATATGGCTTGCTCCTCCAACTTTCATCACTTGCCGCTCAAAATATAATGCCAGCACGAGGATAATTTCGGAAAAATAATATTGGAGAGGCAGGCTACATGAAGGCAAGAGGCAGGGGCACTATAATGTCAAAAGCATATATAACGATGCCCCTCCTTACCACTGTTGTTAGCGCTGGTTAGCGCTAGTTACCACCTCACTTGGAAGCTGAATCAAAGACAGTGGCCTGGAAGGCTCATCACGCTATTCTCGAATCGAGTCGAAAACGAATGTGTGCCGTGTGGCTTGTCAATGAACCACTCGATGGCTACTTAACACGTGTCCGGTGTGTGATGTGATAAGCTGAATTGATCACTCGAGTAGGAAGTATGCTCCGCACTGGTGCATTAATTCTTGCAAGGAGTACACTAATCTTTTGGCATGTGACCTCACCAGCACAGCGCAGGTGCTGGCTAACCAACTTACCAAGAATACGTTCTTTGGATGAATGTATGCATTGCTTATTTACGTGACATGGCTTGGGGTGTAATTAATTAACCGTGCCAGTGTGCTTGTGCTGGCTATGCAATGTTCATTCACATCACGTGTGCCATAATTAAACGAACATTTGCATTGCAAACCAGCGCGTACCAGCGTGCACCACCATGCTACCAGCGTGTGCAGGGTTAGGTTAGGTTATGTGATGTTATGGTATGTTATGTTGTTTGTTTTGGTAAGTTGTTTTGTATGCTACATTGTTTCCATGTTATACTGTTTGTATGCGATATTTTGTTTGTTATATTGTTTTGTATGCTATATTGTTTTATGTTATACTGTTTTTTATGTTATATTTTGGTTGTTATATTGCTTTTTATGCTATGCTGTTTTTTATGTTATGTTATGCTATGTTGTGGTTTTGTTATGTTATGCTATGTTGTAGTGTTATGTTACGTTATGCTGTGTTACGTTACGTTACGCTTTGTTACGTTACGCTACGTTACGTTACGTTAGATTAGGTCACGTTACTAAGCCACGTGTGTCACCGTCGGCGAAGACGTGCGTAACCTCGCAATCGTAACCTGTAAAGACCTCGCGACAATTCGCAGCCGCCTGCCGCCGACGCCGCGCTCGACACCATGCCGCAGCTGACGACGCAGCACGTGCTGACGACCCTGCTGGCGGTGTTGTGGGCCGTGCTGCTGAGCGTCGCAGCGCTGCCCGGGCATCCAACAGCCGGCCGTGACGTCATGGCTGACGTCGTCGCAGCGCGGCCCGGGCATCCAACAGCCGGCCGTGACGTCATGGCTGACGTCGACGATTGCGGCTTGCCGCTATGCTTCAGTGAGCTATGCATCATCATGTAGACCAAATTGCACCGGCAGACGAACATGTCGGCTGAGTCCCGAACGGCAGCGAGTGCAGTCTTCATCTTGTATGTGATTCGACAGGCACAGGACGTTGCGAGTGAGCGCGTGCTGCAGTTGCGGCAGCTCCTTTGCCTACACATTGTGTGCAAGTGTTCGCTTAGCGTCACTGACTCCAACGCCAGAACGGAACACGCCTGCCAGCTACAGCTCTAGCAATTGGCTCTGTTGAAGAAACAGACATGCTCTAGTTCAGCTACTGACAATCAGTGACTGATAATCAGTGACTGATAATCAGTGACTGGTAACCAGTGACTGATAACCAGTACCAGTTTGATCGTGATGTGGTAGTCTTAGTGATGATGATGATGATAATGGTGGTGGTGGTGGTGGGAGTGGCGGTAGTGGTGGTTCTTGTGTTGAGATGGCGGAGTGGAAATCTTCATGCGCACCTTTTCTCTCCTTCCAATGCTTAACACGCGCTCTGGAGGGGGGGCGAAATCCGCCGACCCCTCCGGTTTTTCGTAGATAACTCCAGGATTTACCGGCCGACATATGCCATTGTTTGTGTACCTGCTAATAAATGACCGGCGCGTTGTTTAAGGCAGGTTGGATGTTGTATGCGACTGATGAGCTATAGACATTCAAATGCAATATGATATGCCTCCCCGATTTGAACCAATATACTTGTTCCACATATCTCTCCCTTTCTCTGCATTATTTTAATTGTTTATTCCGTCCATCATACCGAGAGGGAATTTGGAGCACATCCCCTCCTCCGATAGAGAAATGAGGCCAGGATTCGACTAGAAAAAGTGTCTATTCGAAACACTTGAGTGCACCTTCCATCTAGTCCATCTACCTCACAGCCGAAGAGAAATAATTATTTTAACCCGGCCTGTCCAGTCAGATCCTTACAACCCCGTCTCGGGGACGGGGGGGTCGATAGAAACCCCCGTGTAAGTTGGTGTCTGGCCATACTCGTCTTTCCGATGACACCTATTTCGTTTTCGTGCGAGGTTTAGTTTGTAGATTGCATGGGGGTCTCTATCGACCCCCCGTCCCCGAGACGGGGTTGTAAGGATCTGACTGGACAGGCCGGGTTAAAATAATTATTTCTCTTCGGCTGTGAGGTGTCGAAACAAGTGCAACAGAATGTCGAAATCGCCATGGACGTCATGCTATATACCACCTTGATAAGTCGTGCAAACCCGGTTTTGAGACAACTACGCCCATGTGACTGTTCCAGTTGTGAACGTTTTGAGAGGTAATTTACCGCATTTACAACATCATAGGTAATCCCTTTACCTGGAATTGCGCCACGGGATGGTCGTTATCACGATCCCGGATCCGTTATGCCGAGCAGAAATATTATATTTTGTTTTAACGGGATACGGTTAGAAACGAGGCATGCGACTGCGCGCGTGTCGCCAGGCCTCGACTACCAATGTGGATAATCGAACAATCTGATACCCATATGGGCAGCTTCCGTCGGGGAAGGTCGACCCAAAAATTGTGCCAGCAAACTCGGTCAGTAACAGACGGAACTTCGGTAGACGTTCACCCATCTCTGGGTTATGGGAAGCCACCCTACACATGCAGGCATTATTGTCATGTCGCCCATCCTCCGCAAATCTACTATCGCACATTTTCATTTCAAAGTCCACCTTTATTTTAATTTAAAATCATTTTAAAGTCTAAAGTCATTTTAAAGTCCACCCTTTTATTCCACATCGTACTTCGAGGTTGTCTGGCATTTGAAGTGTCGTGCGTGAGTCGGAGCGTGCGTCGACAGTTGTTGTATGGATTGTTGTTGTTGATGTTGTTGACATGAGCGCGTGTCGACAGTTGTTGTCGACAGCGCCAGACCTCCACGGACGCACGATACACTCTACGCATTGATATGTAGAAAGTAGGGTACGTTGCACCGACTTATTACGCTGAAAGGCGGCGACTGAATTCACCCCGGTAAACGAGAGATGTCCCTGCACGGCTTCCGCCCACAACATCGCGGTTCTCTGGTGAAAGTAGAAATATTCGTGGACTTCATTATTTCTCTTTTCCCAGCTGCGCTTCATCGTCTGATCCACATCAAACTGTATATTGCCTTAACCAAATTGCAAACAGTCACGCACCTTACGACACATTGGGGTAGCATACGACACATTCAACCGCTGGGTCATATAGCGTCGCCAGGCCTCGACTACCAATGTGGATAATCGAACAATCTGATACCCATATGGGCAGCTTCCGTCGGGGAAGGTCGACCCAAAAATTGTGCCAGCAAACTCGGTCAGTAACAGACGGAACTTGGTAGACGTTCACCCATCTCTGGGTTATGGGAAGCCACCCTACACATGCAGGCATTATTGTCATGTCGCCCATCCTCAGCAAATCTACTATCGCACATTTTCATTTCAAAGTCCACCTTTATTTTAATTTAAAATCATTTTAAAGTCTAAAGTCATTTTAAAGTCCACCCTTTTATTCCACATCGTACTTCGAGGTTGTCTGGCATTTGAAGTGTCGTGCGTGAGTCGGAGCGTGCGTCGACAGTTGTTGTATGGATTGTTGTTGTTGATGTTGTTGACATGAGCGCGTGTCGACAGTTGTTGTCGACAGCGCCCAGACCTCCACGGACGCACGATACACTCTACGCATTGATATGTAGAAAGTAGGGTACGTTGCACCGACATTACGCTGAAAGGCGGCGACTGAATTCACCCCGGTAAACGAGAGATGTCCCTGCACGGCTTCCGCCCACAACATCGCGGTTCTCTGGTGAAAGTAGAAATATTCGTGGACTTCATTATTTCTCTTTTCCAGCGCGCTTCATCGTCTGATCCACATCAAACTGTATATTGCCTTAACCGAATTGCGAACGCACCTTACCTGGGGTTAGCATACTACACTTTCAACCGCTGGGTCATATAGCGTCGCCAACCTATCACACCGACTGGTCGCGGGTGGAATCGGGGAATTCCGTCGGTCGTAAGATTCGAACCGACAATCTTGCGATCAGGAGTTCGACACTCTACCGACTGAGCTACCATGGCCCCGGTGCATTACCGATTTGGTGAAGCACCATACGAATTGAGTTTCATATACCGATTTAATTCGTCGAAAGCCCAACAAATATGAAGCCATTGTTATGAAATGTTATGCTCCTTTTCCCGACGCTTTTTATTTCAATCCGATGTCCCATGATGCCATCTTTGCCGCGTGTGCGTCACTACCACGTCGGAGCTCCTACCTTCCCAGCTTAGTAACGATACGGACCGTCACCGCCGGGACGGTCACGCTCTTGACAAGAGAGCGCATTCCGGCGGTGCTGTCCCGACCAGCTGGTGAAAACCGGCATCCCGTCAGCAGCAAGCACGATGACATCACATGTTTTGAACAGTCGTGTTAGCGACATGCTCGCCGTCGATGCCGCCAGTCCAGTGAGCCGAAATTCCGTTGGTGCTGTCCTGACTGCAGTTCTCATGGCTTGCACAACAATCTTCCTGTCGGCTCATTATCTATTATGGTCACTGTCGCAACTGTTTTCGCCGAGGCCGCCAGAATTTCATACGTTTGGTGCCTACAGAAACCCGGTCTCCAACTCCATGCGGCTCAAACAGCGCTTAGCGAAGGATTTCCCGAGGCCAGTCGTGACGAAATGAATCAGACGTTCCCACCAGCCACCCGCCAGGGTGGCTGAGAGGTGATACATTTGCACTCACGCGAGAGGTGAAGGAAGTACAGGAGTAGTAAGGTATTAGCTCCCTATAGGATGGCACCATTATCTAAATAGATCACATAAGGGAGTTCTCTCCTCACAACAATGCGTCTGAGAGCCAGCAGGAAATCCGACAGCGACAGCGAATCGGTCATCTCCCAATGTGATTCGGGCGTCACGGTGCAATCAAATACCCATATGGAAAGCTTCCGTCGGGGAAGGTCCATACAAAGTGCAGGCCAGCAAAATCGGTCAGATAGCAACAGCGGGAGCTTCGGTAGAAATTCACCTATGTCTGTGCTAGTGGAAAGTATCCTACACATGCAGCCATAATTTTCATGTCTCCCTATCTTCCCGGGAATCTATTCTCACATATCTACCATTTTAATGTCCACCCCTTCTTTGCACATCACAGTTAGAGGTCATCTGCCGTTAAAGGTGTTGTGCGTGTGTGGCATGTACGGAGGAGCGCCGACCGACGTTTATGGATGTTGCGCCACAGACCTCCACGGACGCACCACCCAGTCCAACTGCTCGACCCGACGGAGCCGGTCTCGTGAGAGCAGGGTCTAGCCAACGGCGTGTCTGGCCGCAGTGTCCAGCGCACAGTAAATACAGAGAGACCGTGCTCTTACAGTGCATTGACTGCAGCCAGTGAGGACTGAGTGTTCACTACCGGAACAAGTGTTATATTTCAGGCCGACTGGGACCCGGTTCGCTGGTCCACATCTGGCGCCAAAACATACCCAAGGACAGGGGCCTGTGCACGTCTGGGGCTGGATGGATGGACACGGAAATTGTGTTTCGCATCGTGTCGACTGGAGACAGGCCGGACTGTCACACAGCGAGATGCTCTAACAGGCAGGAATACGCAATGGCCATGCAATCCGAGCAATGACAATGGAAGTATGCTGAAACATGCTTTCACGCACTATTGCTCAGTGGTCGGATTTTCATCAGGTCTCTTCAGTATGACGTAATCAGACCGATCAGGTGGTGTGCCTGCTTGGATGTTTCAAATGCTCTTCTATTCCATTGGCGGAGCTCAGAGTCGCAATGTTTGACCCCGGACTGTCCTATTCCATTGACGGGTCTCAGAGTCACAAGGTTTCACCCCGGACTGTCCTATTCCATTGATGGGTCTCAGAGTCACAAGGTTTGACCCCGGACTGTCCCAATCCATTGGCGGAGCTCAGAGTCTCAAGGTTTGACCCCGGACTGCCCTATTCCATTGACGGGTCTCAGAGTCACAAGGTTTGACCCCGGACTGTCCTATTCCATTGACGGAGCTCAGAGTCGCAAGGTTTCACCCCGGACTGTCCTATTCCATTGATGGGGCTCAGAGTCACAAGGTTTCACCCCGGACTGTCCCAATCCATTGGCGGAGCTCAGAGTCACAAGGTTTGACCCCGGACTGTCCTATTCCATTGATGGGGCTCAGAGTCACAAAGTATAAACCGGGACTGTCGTACTCATGGGCATAACCACCATGTCACCGTCTAGCATTGGCTTGGTTGAAAATTGCCGGAAGGCCCATGTTTGAGTTAGGGCACCAGTGACATTTGAAATCGTTGTACTTTACATTCAGCACCATGAAACTTAAGATGAAGATCTTAAGTTTCTTATTAAGGTAGGTTGGAGCACCTACAAATATGCGATAATGTCTGATAAAGAAGTGTTCCGCGACGCCAGTTACCTGTAAAGTAGAAGTAAACTCCTGCAAAGGTTGTGGACATGGTTTGTGTTCACATGTGTCTTTGCCTTCTCTGTAGAGAAGGTCGTTCTTGTAGGCTCGTGTATAGTCCCGGGTCTCAACATGCGCGCCGCGATAACTCCGAAGACAAAAATGAAATGTTCCCTGCACGATATATTGTGCAGAAGGTATCGCGAATGTATGGTGAGACTCGCAATGACGTTCCAGGCCGACAGCCGACAGCGATTGATTTCAATTGTAAATTTGGAGGCCGAAATACAGTTATTAATTTACGCGCGCGACCGACAGCGACAGGTCCGCGCGGCTTGACAGTCCAGACAGGTCTGATGGCCGGCGTGGTTCGTCGGGTTTCGGCCACGACCGGAAGACATGGCACACGTCACGGTTGCTGGGCGTCGCCTGTAAAGCGCTGATTCCGGTCCGGTGAGGGCCGGTGACCGCGTTGCCGGCACCGGACGGAAACGTACAGGCGTGACATATGCGGGGCATGGTAGGTCGGCTGATTTTTGGGGTTTTAATTTTTTATTTAAAAAAAATATTATTAAAAAGCTTTTTTTTTTAGAACCTCCGTTACATCTCTCCATGAAATCGCACCGAAGAGTAGCAGCCGTACCAGTTCATGCATGACGACGCCAGCGTCCACACTGCCGCTGTGGTCCGTCGATGGTTCAACAACCACGCAATTATGGTTTCGGCCACGACCGGTAACACTGAGTAACATTGAGCACACCTTCTAACTACACGCCACAATCGTTGTAAGATTATTCCGAGAGCAAATATGTAACCGGGAAACATTTGTATATTTTACAATAGCCCTATGATGGGGAAGCCATGGGCACAACCTGACCTCAGGTCAATGCTACGAAAAACACGGGATATATATTATGGTCCCGGACGAGTCTATGAAGCGTTATAAGTTTGAAATCAATCGCCCAATTATTGTGGATGTTTTGTCACCTAGAACTCCGAGTGTAGTTGGGTCACTTCGCCTGATCTGATGACCAGACCTAAAATGACCCAGGGTTAAAAATGTATGAGGATATGCGGAATAGACCATTGAGCAGCCATGCGAGGTTTGGTCTTGCTAACTCGATTGGTATGGCGGCAAATTAGGAAAATCCGCAGGGGGCAGATATCTGCCCCGGACGTACGCGTGCTAAGGGTGGGGGAGTTAATGTCGGCATCGGAAGGTAACATGCAACAAAAGAAGTCATCCGTCCGCATAACTGCAGTAAGCCACCAGCACCCGTACGTTACTATCAATGAGACCAATTTTGGTTTGTGCACCAATGGGCGCTAAATATGCTACCGCCATGGGCGAACCGTACCCAGGAGTGCTGATTTTTGGCGTGAGCACCCTGTGGGTGGTAAAGCGCACGCTCCCCATGGGTGCTCACTTCAAACACCCTGCTACTAAATATAACCCAATAAAGAGGTGCTAGTTATAAGCACCATGTTCACATTTAGCACTTGAAATTTTGCAATGCGGTGCCAACTACAGAGAGGCGCTTCATTCAAGCAGTCCTGTGGTGCTGGAATTTGACAGCTAATCTTTTCCTGCAGGGTATCCGCTGCCTGATGCCTCAGGCGCGTCACGTTCACCAGTACCAACAATACTCAATGCCAAGCAATAGAGACAGGCATCGACGGACTGCATGATGCCGGCTCGATAAGGCAGTTTCGGGAACCAAACAAACAAGTACAAGAAGTGCAAGACAACAAGTACGACAAGATAAAAGTATGTTGATTGTGTGCCCGTTGCAGAGTATCGCACTGAAATGTTACCAATGTTACCAGATCACATTTCAAAGACTTGCGCTTCAGTCTGGCACCATATACCAGAGAGCACCTCCGAGTGAAAGAGTTCGGGGATTCCCATTGAGCTGCAAATCAACAGAAACATTTGCCCCGTGGGGATCTGCTTCCGTGGGCACGGAAACACGGCGCGAGCCAGCTGGCCGCCGCTGCCCACGTGCGACGTGGCGTTTCCAGCCGTGCGGTATTGACCGCAGGGGGTGAGGCTCTGCATCGCAAACTCCCCCCTGGGCTTCATAAGGAAAACGTTCGCCTTGAATGCAGCGCGCTCGATAAGATCGCGCTGCACGGATCCTTGCATGGCCTTCATGGCCTAAGCACACGGTCATGGCCTAAGCCGTGATATATTTCCCGGATGTAGCGGGTAGGCTGTGTATTCTTTGGCACCTGGTGGTAAAATGAACCCAGATAATTGAGCTCTGCTATCTTGTTCTGCATTTACGAACATCCCATTAACAATCCTGCTGAACTGTTGGTCGAAATTCGCTTCAATTTGGTGTGTGGGATCTTGTAAATATCATTCCAGTGTAGCTAAATATATAGTGCTTTATAATATTATGATAGTGCTTTAAGCCTTAATTGCTTTTATCACGTCTGGTGTAAGCCATGCTGGCTTTCCTACCCTTCTTTTGCGTCTTTGCTTTTGGGGGACATGTCTAATCTGAGTTTCCTTCAAGTAAGATTTGAACTTTTCACACATTTCACAGGCATTTAAATTGGAGAATTCTTCTTCCCATCTGATGGCACTTAAAGCCGCTCTCATGCCGTTAAAGTCTGCTCTGTTGAAATTTGGAACTTTTACCAAATTATCCTTGATAATTTCCCCTAAATGTGCCTTGAATCTAACTATGTTATGGTCACTTTTTCCCAGAGTTTCGCCTACAGTTAAGTCTTGAACCAAGTCACTTAAATCCGAGAATACAAGGTCCAAGAATGAACCATGCCTGGTAGGTTCCGATACAAACTGGTGTAAGAACAGGTCCTCTTCAAGGCATTTCCTAAACATTTTGCATGAACGGCGACTTGGGTCGGCGTGGCATGGAGGAGACAAGTGTGAAGCTGAGAGTCCACAGTGTTGAAACTTCGGTCCTGGCCAAACACCTCATGCAGCCCAGGACCGTTCCCGCTCCATGCTACCTGAGGGAGAAGGAAATAGCTTCGATTAAATGTGCCAAGAATATCACCTTCCAGGAAGCTCGTGAACTCTACGAGAGAGACCACCCAAAGACATCTTATGCAGCAAAGGTAAAACTTAATGATATGACGTCACAGCACTTACCCCTCATAGCCCAACATAGCGCCTTGATGCATGCTTTTGGAATTGAATGCATACCATTGGGGGAGGCACCTTCTCCCAAACTGCTGACACAGTCCTCTGACCATGAATAGAGAAGACATATGGCAACTGAGTGCCACTAGTATTGCAGGTGCAACTTCCGGCAAGAAAACCGACGCGAGAGAATCGAGAAAGAGCCCAGCGGACCAAGAAGCCCGCCAAGCAAGCATGCTTACAATCCAAATCCTCAACATCGCCTGCATCATCACTGCCGCAGCCGATTCTTCAACACCCAAGCCTGCACCCAAATCGCGTGGAACAAGAGGGCCCCACCCTGCGTGACCTCTGATCGTCCAGGAGGAGTGCGGGAGCTCCACCCAGCAACTCAGCGCACCACGTCCCCTCAGGAACGGAACCGCCTCCACCACCTCTCCTCCTCCGCCACTTCTACCGCGGCCAGTGGGCCGACCAGGGGTCCGGCGCAGTCTGCAGCAGCTCGGACGCAGCGGAGCAGTCCCAGTGTCCGTCCGGCGACTGCGTGGCTGGGGTCGGCACCCGGGGTGAAAATGCCTGCTGACCCTGATATGCCCCCTAGATGGGTATGTATTTGAACGTGATATGCACCCCTCGTGGTTACTTGCTTGCATGACAGCTTACAAAGACTAAGTGTTAAATAGTTCCTGTACAGACTGTTTTAAAGTGGAACTTCAGGGACTTAAAGTGGACTGCGAAGAGCTCTGAGTGACCTGAAAATCGCTTCAGATGGGCCCTTCTATGATATGCATTCACGAAACTAAACTCTCACCAAGTTTCAACTAAACCTTAAGGAATATACAGCGCATTGTAGAGACATGCCAGGAAACACAATTGGCCAGTCTTAATCTTAGGTTAGTGCAATTCTCATCACACAGCATGAGGATGCAGCGCTGTGCACATCCGACAGCGCATTTGACAGTCGTTGATACTCACTGAAGGTCTCTGTGTTTTAAATGCGGGGACGCGTACTGGCACTACATATTCATCTGGTAATACATCTGCGTTGGATGAAAGTCTTGCCAGCCCACATTTGATTGTGTTCTTCGAATGGTCACTTGGCGAGAGTCCGCTGGGGAGCGACCATTTCCCGGTGTGGCTCCGATATTGGTGAAACATACACCTCGGACAGAGACCGCAATGGTGGAATTTAAAAAAGCCGACTGGGCAGACTACGAGGAACGACTTGAGATGGGTTGTCGCACACTAATTTGGGGAGACCCTTAGCTGAATATATATATATATGCATCCATTTTTGTTATACCTACAGTTCAGACCATGCGCCCGACTTATCGATTTCATAAAAGGACATACCTGGTCTAAAGTAGAAGTAGATAAAGGACCGCTTTATCACGCGCCCTGGAGGGCTGGGGTGATATCCGCCCTCCCCAAGCTTTTCGTACATTTTACCGGTTGATATGCCCCATTTATTGTGTACATGCTTAGAAATACCCTGCGTGTGCGGTTAAAGAAAACAAGATGGAAATCGGTTAACAAAAATTTCGTGTTAGGTGCACCTAAGGTAAAGAAAATTCGGTCAGCCGGATCACAAAATCGGCGCTGTTTCGCTTCCCCTATATTGGCAAAAGGGATGTGTTCTTAGCAACACTAGCCACATGTGTGATGTTTGTTGTTATTCTATAGAGTTTGATCCCCCCTCTAATCTACAAACTAAGCGTCGCACGAAATCGAAATCGGTGTCATCGAAAAGCACTCGATGAGTAGGGCCAGACACCGCCCAAAAAATCCCCCCAAAGTGACGCCACTTGGGGCCCTATATTTTCACGACTTTTTCACGATAGTCTGTTGAGGTCCCTAATGGAAGTTTACCTCAGACAATGTTGGAAAATGTCTGATAAAGCTCTTGGGGAGCAACATTTATGGGCTCGGTGGTGACTTGTGAGGATCCCAAGCGCGAGTTTCAGTGGCTAGACACGTTTTGGCAGGCACAACACTTTTTGTGGGCTTCTGGAGCGGTTATTAGGACCCCGGAGTAATTTTCCACGTCGGGACTGATTTTCATTGACCCGGTTTCATTAGTTGGGTGATCATAGTGAGACTTTTGGAGCCCCGGTGCGACCTAGCATGCCCCTAGGAGATTTTCACGGATTCGGGGGAATACTTGGTACCCCCAGTCTCAATGTGACTTTCCGGGGCCCCGGCCCGACCGTTTGTGGTCTCCGTCGTGATTTTCTTGAACCACAGCACGACTCCTTTGAGCCCCCAGGGTGATTTTCAGGGGCCCAGGTGAAAACTTTTGAGGCACTAGCGTCCTTTTCAGAAGCCCCTGTGATATTGTTTGGCCCCATGTGATTTTTTGGGGTCTAAACAGGATTTTTAACGAGACTGGTGCAATTTTTCCCCGGAGCTCGACGTGATTCTTGGTGACCACACAGCTTGTCAGGGGCCAACTGCCCACATTGTCCCTCCTTATTCAGCATGCTATTGTGCCACGCGATTCTGCAACGCAAGCATACAGGAATAGCTCATTTGTTTCATCACTCAAACGTTATTTCAACTCTCAACTTCTCCAGACAGTTTGATGAAAGTCAAACATCTCATATATAGAGAGGCAAGGATGGACTATTAGGCAAGTTGGATGCCATGGAATTCGGATCATAGTACTTTTGTTGCAATACATACCTTTTCCGCAGGTTGCTTTGGAGATTGATGTGCTCCTGAAATTTGGTCAGGGTCGGAGTTGGAGGTGGATGGAACAACACTGTGAAGGACATGTGGTTCAGAGGACTTCTTTCTGTTTGCATTAACAATGCAGGCAATGAAGTAACTATCTCATTAATTGACCTCTATGGTGTCCTCAGTGAGCAGTAGAATCGAGATGGGCTCTTGTGAAATACGTTGTAGAAGTAAGGTCATGATGCAGCTTTTAGACTCCAGTGAGAATGTGGTGTGGATTCACTCACTAGTTTATCCATACCATAACGTAATATCTATAATCAACATAACTTAATCTAGCATATCCTGACATTCCTTTAGAAAAAAAATAGAACAAACATTTATGCAATATATTTTCTGAAAATATTCTAAATTGAACAACCAGCCAAGTCAAACCTAACTTAACGACAACTGCTTTTGAAGTAAAAATTTCCGATTTCCATTTCTGGGGAACTTTCCAACTTAAAAAACTGAACTAGCCTAACCTAACCAAACCGGTATTATTGTGCTCTCTGGTGGATACAAGACAATGTTCTACATACCTTTGGCTACATATAATAAACAAACGGGTTAGGTTTGGTTAAGTTATGTTAGTGTAGATTTTTCAGGGTGAAAACTTTTTTAACTTTCAATAAGTGTCTCCAAAAAATGAACATTATTTGGTAAATTTGCAGTTTAGGGGGCTTTTTATTCCTTGGAGATTTTCTTCAGAATAACATGTTTATGCAGTTGACCAAGATGATGGGACCACTTATTTTCTGTACAAATGCTTACTTTTCAGGTCATGAGCAAACTAATGGCAGACAAGGGGTTTTGAGTTAAGTAACATAGCATAAAAATTGTTTTAAAAATGCAACAAAACCTAACCTAACCATGCATAACCTACCTCTTAAGAATACAAAATTCCTGTGTGTTAATCCTGTGTTAGGTTTGATTAGGGTAAGCTAGTTTAATATTTTATGTTGGAAAATGTGACAATTTTGTCACAAAAAATGCATTCTCACAGATATAAGTGGTCATCTTAGTCACCGTCATGGTGGTCATCACAGATATCCTATCATCTTAGTCACCGTCATGAACATGGTGTACTGGAAAAAAAAATCCCCCGAAAGAAACCTTTATCTGTAAATTTCACCATGATATTTTCAACACAAAGCCGGGGCAGCGGCGGTGACACGCGCCACCGCCGCCGCGGAATCCTACTTATTTCTCCTTCTATCTCTTCGAGACATCGGGACCGCACTGAGGGGCCGGAACAGCGTAGCCATGCACGTTCCACGTGTTATTTGGCAAAGACGTCTCCCTGTGGCTTTCCCAGATCCTTTACGCCTATCCGTACATCCACACACGCACAACAGGCGCTATATTCTTATTTGCTTGTGTCGTGACGCGTGACGTGACGGAACGCGGTGTGACGTGACGTGACGTGATAGGATGGCACTGACCGCGACGTGACGTCCTGCTGGCGGACAGTCCTCCCGTCAAGCGCTTCGTCTCGTCAGGACAGACTAGGTCACGAAGTCTACATCTCAGACGACCTCCGCCACGACCTGCGCTTCTGCCCCTCAGGGTCACGGTGCCACTTCTCCGACTTCCTGAGTATTCGGATGTCCACCTCCAACAGTACGACGGTGGTGACGCCGATCTGTCTTCCGTTCGGTTGGCTGCGACTTCAGGCTTTTCCCGCACGGTTGGAGTCGCGACTTCCACCACGCTCAGTCATCACCCTTCTCCGGCAACATGAGTCATGAGCTCTACCTTTCCCGCTGCGAAGGGCATGACCTTCACATCTCTTCCGCATTCAGTGTGACAACAACCTCTCTCAGCACATCCCTTGGTCTTCAGGCAGTGCGTGCCCCGACTACAGCCTTCATCTCTCTCGCAGCAGGTCATGTCCTCCGCCCCAACCCCCTCCCATCACCCGCACCACCCCGACCATAGCAGTACAGGCAACGACCTCCTCATCTTTCTTGCAGTCCGGATTATGACCTCCGCCCATTCGACAGTCGGGACACGTGCTGAAGCGTGTCAGCTCTGGGGAGCGACTCGACCCCGTCGCCGATGTCGGAGGTGACCTGCTCAAGTAGAAGGGCTTCACGCTAGAGGGTGACCAGGATGTCGACAGCGGCATCGTCTCCGGCAGCGAGGGCACCTCCCGCGGCCAGGTGGGTCGAGAGGGTGGAGAGGGCGCCTCCTGCGGTCAGGTGGGTACGGGTGGCGAGGGGACCTCCTGTGGCCAGGTATTAGGCAGCGAGGGCACCCGTGATCAGAGACTGATTTGAAGTAGATACCCCACCCTGATCGGAGGTGGGAGCCTCTGAAGTAGGTAACCCGCGGATATCCGGGTACCTCCCGTTGAAAGGTGGACAAACAGTAAACAGGTGATCGGTGAGTGAGTGCTGGACGAGTTTCCGCTCACGGTGTCAAGTGCGACTAGTCCTCGTTTGGAACGACGAGGCTCCGGACGTAGTGTGGCGCCACCTGTACCGACTGCCAGCTGCGCAGGAGAGCCGCAATCAGTTCGTGATCAGCCGCAATCAGTTCGTGATCAGCCGCAATCAGCTCGTGATCAGCAGCAATCAGCTCGTGATCAGCCGCAAGCAGCTCGTGATCAGCCGCCACCGCTCGCGGCTGATCACGAACTGATTGAGGGTGTGACGTAACTAAACGTCCTCGTGTCACTGAACGTCCTCGCGTCACTGAACGTCCCCGTGTCGGCGGGTGATCGCGTTATGTTGTGCCGTCGCGTCTGTGGCGGATCTCCATTGGCCGCCGACCAGCTCTCGGCGGTGTAGGTCGCTGTAGGTCAGACTGGTGTCGTCGGCGACCTGCTGAGGGTAGTGAGCTGGACAGGGGTCGCGCAGCTGGCGACGCACGAGCTCGCCCAGAGCGGTGCAGTCTGCCTGCTCGAAGCGAATGGCTTGTTGCAGATCAGGGACCGTGCTTTTGTGACGAATTTGTTTTTACGAGTTATCCGAGGATCCGTGTCGCATGGGATTCGGGATGGTCATATCAAGGCCATCTCTATCTATGATCTGGATACTGATCTGGATCTACGATCAGATATCCAGCTGTGCTCTGTGGTCCATGATCTGGATACTGCGAGTCGTTCTTGCATAGCTGTGTGATCCATCATAGTTTCTTAAGGACGATAGTAATCTCTTCCGCCAGACAGTGCACACGATTTCTGCGCGGTGCAAGGCAATAGGCCTTGCTCGAGCACAATATGCTCGGTCACCGTTGGAAAAACGGAGGTGAAACCGCTTAGTTCAGGCATGCAAGCGGAGATCGAAGTTGTCTTGTTATAGGCGGAGCCACTGTCGAGTTCCTGCCTCTTCAGAGGGGCGCGTTCAAGCCTATAGAGGTTTCGCCCAGCCCCAATTTTTGTCCGTATCTGCACGTGGCACCACGATGGCCAGTCCCTTCAGTGTTACGTGGGTGGAGTAAGAGTTGAGCTGGGTGGAGCTCCCGCACTCCTCCTGGACGATCAGAGGTCACGCAGGGTGGGGCCCTCTTGTTCCACGCGATTTGGATGCAGGCTTGGGTGTTGAAGAATCGGCTGCGGCAGTGATGATGCAGGCGATGTTGAGGATTTGGATTGTAAGCATGCTTGCTTGGCGGGCTTCTTGGTCCGCTGGGCTCTTTCTCCATTCTCGCGCTCGGTTTTCTTGCCGGAAGTTGCACCTGCAATACTAGTGGCACTCAGTTGCCATGTGTCTTCTCTATTCATGATCAGAGGACTGTATCAACAGTTTGGGAGAAGGTGCCTCCCCCAATGGTATGCATTCAATTCCAAAAGCATGCATCAAGGCGCTATGTTGGGCTATGAGGCGACAAGTGATGTGACGTCATATAATTAAGTTTTACCTTCGCTGCATAAGATTCAATAGACGATGTAGTTCACGGCCCTGATCCGCCACAGTAGATGATGTACTCCGCGGTCGTGATCCGCCGCAGTGGACGCTATGCTTCGCGGCCCTAGTCCGTCATAGTAGGCGTGCCACACGGTCCCGGTCCACCACAGTGGATGGTGTACTCCGCGACCTTAGTCTGCCACATTTGATGATTTACTTCGCGCCCCTGATCCGCCGCAGTGGACGGTGTACTCTGCGACCCAAGTCTGCCACAGTTGATGATGTACTCCTCGGCCCTGGTCCGCCACAGTGGACGGTGTACTCCGCGGCTCCGGTCCGTTACGGTGGACTATGTGCTAAGCGGCACTGGTCCGCCAGAATGGATGGTGTGCTTTGCGGCTCGGGTCCGCCACAGCAGAAGGTGTGCTCCACAGCCCCGGTCCCCCACAGTGTACGATGTGCTCTGCGACCTTGGCCCGCCACAGTGGACGTCAGAGACGGAAAATGGCCTTTTCATGTATTTTTGCCATTCATAGCATTATCCTCTTCACAAAATTATCCTCCGTGTTGTTTCCTCGATGTGTTTTAAATGTTGACGTCTGATGATGTTGTCCGACAACGTACCAGGTGCCCAGTGGTAAAGTGCTCAAAATTCACCTGAAACTTCAAAGTGAGATTATCGTGCAAATGTTTAAAGGAAAACATCCTCTCCGTATTCCATCACTCAGAAATTGTCCTCTCATCATCCAGGATTGCAAAGTATAAATCCAACCCTGGTAGACGGTACGGTATTTCACGACCCTGGTCAGTCATGGTGAACGGTGCGGGATTAGTCACGGCTTTGCATTATCATTCCGGGCAGATTTGTGTGCATTGGCTGTCACTTTCTTCGCATTCTTCCTATCACCTTATCATTAATAGGCACCAATGTCACCCATGCATTAATATTTTCCACTTCCTCAAAGCCATTGAACCTGCTTGAGACACAGCTGTTCTTGTTGTGCATTTCGATCAATGGATAGTGATGACATAGGTTTGATCATATAGGTTTGATCGAGTTCTTCGATGCCATCGGATTTTTCAAAGTCCTCGCGATTCGTCGCCATGGGTTCAATTTGCACCAAGTGGGTGTCATTCGACGAGACTTGTGCCGTTTTATGATGTTACCCAATATAACTAATTTCTAAGGTCAAATGTCAAACTGATTTCTTTGGTCGCCTCGATTTTTTTTCGCCCAAACCTGCCCACATCTTGTATCAAACAATAAATAGCCCGTGCTGCACCTCGAGTAACATTCCAAACCGGGACATGTCAATGGTACTCTAGCTATACATTCAGAAATCACATTAATTTTCAAAGTCAAAGGTCGAACTTATTTCTTCGTTTTCTCCCAAAGCCGCCCATGCTTGGCATAAAGAGAATGCCCGTGGGTAACCCTCGGGTAACATTTCAACCCGGGACACGTCAGATGATGCCCCAAGGTGAAAGGTTCGTTTAGTTTTCGGAGTCCTCGCGTCTCGTGGCTATGGCTTCAATTTGCATCATGTGGGTGTCATTTTACGTGGCTTACCGTACGGTATCAAAATGTTGAGATATTGAAATAATTTCAAATGTATCGGAGGTCAGGCGTGGGAGTGTAATACGAATAGGAGTGTCAAATGTATTTTTGTTTGCAGCCGTTTTGATAGCAAGCACTCGTATCCTATATGACTAGGGGCTCCACCAAGAAATCCGTCATAATCTGATCGAACGGTGCTCTCATCGCTGGTGTTTTTTATTTACACTGCACCATTGGTGTTCCGGACATATCAAATATAGAACTTTTTTTCAAATTGACGCTCTCTTTTTAATGGTTCAACGGAAGTTGTTATATTTTCAAGAGAAGCCATGCGTGAATGCGCACAATTTTACAATAAGCCGGAGTTTTACAACAACCGCGAGAAAGCAATGTTTTAATCATGGGTAGATCCTGGCATTGTCATGGGGGTACTTGTCTGAAGGAACGCCATTTCTTTGGAGCGGAGCCACTGCGAAAGCACCTGGACGGTCGTCTCTGGATGCAAAATTCGAGGGGTGGGATACACTCAGACCTTTCTCAAAATATCGGCCTGCTTATTTCATAGGGGCGCCTCCGGCTGATGCATTCGAACGGGTACACAGGAGTATTTTCAAAGGGACGCCTTTTCCTGACCTAGGGACACCACCTTCCACGTGGGTGTGCATGCCCTCGGTGCCACACCCCTTATCTATCCTGGCTGTCATTGCATCGAAATATGTGGCAGTAAAACAGGAAACATGGGAAAGATAATTGTTGGTCCATAGTTTCTACCATGAAACCATCGTCCAATATTTTATGTTTTTCCTGCTTCAAGAGGGCAACGTTTAACATACAGCATTGCTATGTGGTGATCGTGACATCGGGTTCAGCTCATACGACATAAAGTTAGGTGTTCATAGGCAGTGCTAGGTAATGAAACTTGCTAATTTTGATATCCTTTAAAAAAAATCCCTTGTAGCAATAGCAAAGCTGAAAAATTGCGATACATTGAAAATGAGCTCAAGTGGCTGAAAATGACATTGAAAAGTTTCTGAATTCCAAGGATTTTTTTTTGGGGGTGGGGCTCTATGCTGTTCAAACTTACCGCGTCCCTGAATTATCCCCCCCAATGTCGAATCCGCGGTTACACATATGGAAGTACTCATGTCATGCACTATGACTTCAGGAATTTTGACCGGGTGAGGAGGTACGTGTACTCTAGCACGCGCCATGGAGGGCCTCTGAAAATTACGCGCACTGGAGGGGACGGATTCGTCTCGGGTCCTATAAAAACTGGAGCAACGAAATTCGCATGGTGGATGGGTACTATAGTGAACCATATTTTGAGCAAATTTCATGACCGCAGGTCAATATCTTCAAGGTCAAATGTGGTTAAAATTTTCAGGTTTTCCGTGGCTGGGCGTGTCATTGTTATGGATTGCTGTGATTGTGTATAACTACTCCAAAATTGGCATCGATGATGTTTTGTACATCACTAATGATGCAAAAAAAACCCCCCCCCCCCTTAAAAAAAAAAAAATATATGGGGGGGGTTTTTTTTTTTTAGAAACGGGAGTGTGTATTAATAAATTTTTTTTTTTTTAGAAACCTTCAAAGACGGACTTTTACTTTTCCCCCCAACATTTGGGGAGGAATAATGTTACAAAGGAATAGATACAGATGCTAGACCCGGCCTGAGGTAACCTATGTAGTTAAGTCATTTAGTTAAGTCACTTTAGTTAAATCATTACCTGCTCCAGTTATCGGAACCGGGACGCCCGCCTGACTATTCCGACAATAATGACAAACAGTAATTTTCAGGATGTGTAGGGAGCAACATACAAAGTGACATAAATCGCATGACAGTCATTTGCATTTGTGACAACATTCCAGTTGACCAAGTTTTGTTCCATTAACCTGCCATGAACTTGACCTGACTCGACCTTGGCGACATAACATGACTTTGAAACTATAAAGCATAACAATATACATAAAACAAGTTGCTTGTGTTGCCAAGATCACTTCCATTTTGCCAGGAGCTTATAAATGACAAGGCGGCGGTCATTTATAAGCAGGTACGCACGCACTGGCGTATATGGCCCGGTAAAATCTGGAGTTATGTGCGAAAAGCCAGAAGGGTGGGCGGATTTCGCCCCCCCCCCCCCTCCAGGGCGCGTGCAAGAGCAGTGCCACTGGCTGAACAGCTCATTGACTAGATGGAAGGTGCACTCAAGTGTTTCGAATAGACACTTTTTCTAGTCGAATCCTGGCCTCATTTCTCTATCGGAGGAGGGGATGTGCTCCAAATTCCCTCTCGGTATGATGGACGGAATAAACAATTAAAATAATGCAGAGAAAGGGAGAGATATGTGGAACAAGTATATTGGTTCAAATCGGGGGAGGCATATCATATTGCATTTGAATGTCTATAGCTCATCAGTCGCATACAACATCTAACCTGCCTTAAACAACGCGCCGGTCATTTATTAGCAGGTACACAAACAATGGCATATGTCGGCCGGTAAAACCTGGAGTTATCTACGAAAAACCGGAGGGGTCGGCGGATTTCGCCCCCCCTCCAGAGCGCGTGTTAAGCATTGGAAGGAGAGAAAAGGTGCGCATGAAGATTTCCACTCCGCCATCTCAACACAAGAACCACCACTACCGCCACTCCCACCACCACCACCACCATTATCATCATCATCATCACAAAGACTACCACAATCACGATCAAACTGGTACTGGTTACCAGTCACTGGTTAACAGTCACTGATTATCATTCACTGATTATCAGTCACCGATTATCAGTCACTGATTATCAGTAGCTGAACTAGAGCATGTCTGTTTCTTCAACAGAGCCAATTGCTAGAGCTGTAGCTGGCAGGCGTGTTCCGTTCTGGCGTTGGAGTCAGTGACGCTAAGCGAACACTTGCACACAATGTGTAGGCAAAGAAGCTGCCGCAACTGCAGCACGCGCTCACTCGCAACGTCCTGTGCCTGTCGAATCACATACAATATGAAGACTGCACTCGCTGCCGTTCGGGACTCGGCCGACACGTTCGTCTGCCGGTGCAATGTGGTCTACATGATGACGCATTTCACCGTATCGTCGCAATCGTCGACGCACGGCTCGGTGCCGTTGCCGGCCGTGACGTCAGTCATGACCTCACGGCCGGCTGTTGGATGCCCGGGCAGCGCTGCGACGCTCAGCAGCACGGCCCACAGCGCCGCCAGCAGGGTCGTCAGCACGTGCTGCGTCGTCAGCTGCGGCATGGTGTCGAGCGCGGCGTCGGCGGCAGGCGGCTGCGAATTGTCGCGAGGTCGGCGGCACGTCTTCGCCGACGGTGACACACGTGGCTTAGTAACGTGACCTAATCTAACGTAACGTAGCGTAGCGTAGCGTTACGTAACGTAGCGTAACGTAGCGTAACGTAGCGTAACGTAGCGTAACGTAGCGTAACGTAGCGTAGCGTAACGTAACGTAACGTAGCGTAACGTAACGTAACGTAACAAAGCATAACGTAACATAACAACAATACAACATAGCATAACATAACAACACCACAACATAACTAACATAACATAAAAACAACATAGCATAAAAAACAATATAACAAACAAAATATCGCATAAAAACAGTATAACATGGAAACAATGTAGCATACAAAACAACTTACCAAAACAAACAACATAACATACCATAACATCACATAACCTAACCTAACCCTGCACACGCTGGTACACGCTGGTTTGCAATGCAAATGTTCGTTTAATTATGGCACACGTGATGTGAATGAACATTGCATAGCCAGCACAAGCACACTGGCACGGTTAATTAATTACACCCCAAGCCATGTCACGTAAATAAGCAATGCATACATTCATCCAAAGAACGTATTCTTGCTAAGTTGGTTAGCCAGCACCTGCGCTGTGCTGGTGAGGTCACATGCCAAAAGATTAGTGTACTCCTTGCAAGAATTAATGCACCAGTGCGGAGCATACTTCCTACTCGAGTGATCAATTCAGCTTATCACATCACACGCCGGACACGTGTTAAGTAGCCATCGAGTGATTCATTGACAAGCCACACGGCACACATTCGTTTTCGACTCGATTCGAAAATGGCGTGATGAGCCTTCCAGGCCACTGTCTTTGATTCAGCTTCCAAGTGAGGTGGTAACCAGCGCTAACCAGCGCTAACAACAGTGGTAAGGAGGGGCATCGTTCTATATGCTTTTGACATTATAGTGCCCCTGCCTCTTGCCTTCATGTAGCCTGCCTCTCCAATATTTTTTCCGAAATTATCCTCGTGCTGGCATTATGTTTTGAGCGGCATTATGTTTTGAGCGGCAAGTGATGAAAGTTGGAGGAGCAAGCCATATATTCAGCATCATGAAGTAACTGGTTTAGCACGATACCCCAAAGTTTGAAAATTCGGAGGAAAAATAGCACCTAGAAGAAATTAGTGTCTGCCCTTCCTACTTGAAGCTCAATTATGGACTCTGATCTTGTGATATGCACATACAATTTGCATTCCTTTCCTATTGATAAAATAGATATGCATGGCAAATGAATGCTCTATTGAACTTTAACCAGCCTGGGGTGCCAACATCCTTCTATTCAATGTCATGGTCTGATGTTACATATGGATGTTGTGGTCGGTTTTATGTCTCACTACATCATAAGTATTTTTTGGAACTCTAGAGCAAGGCCTCACCTGTCATGTGCCTCCACAATAAGACATTTAGCTATATATTGCATGAAAAATAAAGTAAAGTTTTGAAATTTGCGGATGATTTGAAGGTTTTTAAGGCAACAACAGGTCAAAATGAGCATATCTCGCTGCAAAATGACTTAGACGAACTTGTGAATTGGTCCGAAGAATGGCAAATGAAATTTAATTTTGATAAGTGCAAAATCATGCATGTAGGTAAGCAGCATATGAAGGCTCCATACTTGATGGGTAGCCAAGTGCTATCAGTGACTCAACAGGAGAAGGATTTAGGTGTCATTCTAAACACAAAATTGGGGGCATCAGAACAGACCAAGGAAGCCAGGAAGAAGGCACTGAGAATGCTTGGGGCAATAAATAGGAATGTATCATACAAAAGTGAGGATGTTATCAGCAAGCTTCACTGTGCATATGGCAAGCCCCATTTGAAATCCTGCCTCTAAGCTTGGTTTCCTAGCTAAGAAAAAGACTGTTGGCTTTTAGAGAGAGTACAGAAGAGGGCTACAAAAATGGTTAATGGTATAAGCAACCTGGCATATGAGAAAAGATTGAAGAAATTAATATGTTTTCACTTAGATATAGAAGGCTGAGAGGAGATCTCATCGAGGTCTATAAATTTGTCCATGGTCTGGAGAGGGGATATCTTGGGGAAGTGTTTGAATTTAACAGAAATGATGCAATTAGAGGTAATAAATTCAAAATTCAAGTTAACCACAACAGAACAAGGTTAAGACAGACTTTCTTCACCAACATGTTAGTATAACACTTGAACCAGCTGCCAGAAACCAGTGTATCCAGTGTATTAATCCTTAAGTGGAGATCCTTTATTTTCTTCCAATCTTTCACTATTCCCAAGCAACTTCTTTCTTCATCCACACAGTTAATGGTGAAGTAATTTTAGGACACTGGAGTAAAGTAGTGAATACCTCTCCCACGCAGCGTTCCGACTCGGAAAAAAGCATGTTCTGCGTAGCACAAAATACCACATGTATTTTCTGAAATCGCAGTACATGAGCAAGATGCAACACACGGTGAGTTCCTGATTAGCGTCTGGCGCACAGCACAGGCCGTCGGCGCCGACGTTAGCACGCGGCCGTCGTCCATCCGCGGTACGGCAGCACGATCACCAACATCTGGTGATCTAATGAAGACGGCCACCAGCAGCAGAAGCATATAGCCTGTGAAGAACAGGTACGGATATCACATGCTGCTGATAAAGCTAAGCGTAACACAATGGGCCGAATATCACTGAAGTCATCCCAATGCACACACACACACACACACACACACACACACACACACACACACACACACACACACACACACACACACACACACACATACGTGTTTACCGTGACTAACGAGGACTATGACCTGGCGGTCACAAACGAGGACACCCTTTATTTACCACCGCAGAAGCATCGATTTCTTCTCGGTGATAGAGCAAGATCTGCCGAGTAAGATGAAGGGTCGATTTTGGAGGAAGTGTCCAATTGTTGGTTCCCAGTGTGGATTGAAATACCGAGGACATTGACAAAATCGAGGACTTTGTGTGTCCATACATGTTTATCGTGAATACCGAGGACAGTGTGTGTCCATGCATGTTTATCGTGACTTCCGAGGACAATGTGTGTCCACATACATATTTATCGTGAATACCGAGGACAATGTGTGTCCAAATATGTCCATTGTGCACACCGAGGACTGTGGCCTGATGGGCACCAATGGCAACTTCCTTTGAAATGCGAAGACAGTGTGTTTGGTTTATCCTAATAAGTACATCTGTGTGGTCTTATGTGTCTGTGATAATTCCTCCGCCGAGCCCAAACAACCTATCCCAGCTCATGGGAAGATTCCTAAGCGTAGGACCGTCGTTCTAAAAAAATCATGGATTCGTATCCTGATGTTCGCAATCGTGTGGGAGGGAGGGGGAATGAAAGCAAGGAAATTTACCCAATTGAAAAGCTATTAGATTCTTGTCACAGTTGAGCGAAAATTGTATGGTTTTTACACCACTGAAGAAGGCTTACATATATCGCTCGATTGTATATATATGTCGTTTAAATCACAACTGTACTTTAAGTCGAAATGCGTCCGAAAACCACCGGAGGACTAATTATCATGTGCGCAAGCTGTACTCTTCTCAATCTCCACGTCTACGCTCCCTCCTGTGCCTTTCAGAGAGGCGTTGATTAACAGAAGCGTGGTCAGGATTCCATCCTGGGTATGCCACCAGCCAAAAGGGCCATCTGACCGTGGAAGATGAAAGGTGAAAAGCCTGTCCCAAAAGTGTTTTTCTTATTCGTAGAACGTGTGCTTTTCTCGATAAGGATTTCAATACAATTTGTAGCACACTCCCTATTTTAGTGAATAGTCTTACAGTTGTTTTGACGTAGGGTTTGAGCATTTTCAGTAGGATATGCAGGCACGCGATTACGCTTGACGTGGGATGTGCTGGCCCTCGCCCCGCGCCCATTGCTATGTCAGGTATGTCGACGCTACTGTTGCGGGCCAGGCGTCCGATGTGAGCTATGTCCAGTGCCCTATCCCTGTTTTTATATCCATCTCAATTACATATAATCGAGACTAATTTGAGTTGGTTGTGCTGTGGGAAGCAATGGTGCAAGATTCGCAATGATAAGTGTCGAGGAAACTTCGCCAATGCATTTCGAAGTAAAATATATCCTAAACCCTGAGTAGCATCGTGAAGGTATCAGCTACTTGGGGTTCCATTTCAATTCGCGATAACCAAATATTGAGGAATCATTTTCCCTTACATCCTGACGATTAGCTGAGCGAATTCGGTCACACTGGACCAGGGGCGTCGCCACCGGGGTGGGCAGCGAGCGAGGGAATTTACCCCCTGCCCTGTGGAAGACGGGGTTCCTGACATCTGAGGAGGCCCCGTGCCGAAAGCGCACATAAAAGTTGAAGTGCTCTCTAGAAGAAAGGCTTCATACTGAGGACCGCTACCATCCGCTACCATATTAGATAAAAGCAGATATTTCTGTAGGAAGTCCCACAAAGCTTGAGAGATTTTGACAGCCTTTCAACCCACCTTCCGGAGGGATTCAAACACAATGTATATCGTCACACACCTTTGCGGAGGTGGCCCATGAGCCTTAGATATCTGGGTCCATCATCGCTTTCCTCATCATCCTCCATCCTTCATCATCCTCCATTCGACATACGTGCCCGCGGTGTGGAAGGGCTTAAGTCTTCACACATTTCTGATTGCAGGCCAAAGCTGAAAACCTGGAGGCAATCCAATGCGCTTCGTGACTCAACCACCGCGCGAAAGAGGGGGAACAGCTTCCTCTTACCGTGAAGGGGTGGGAGGGGTGTCGCTCCCCTGACCTTTAAAGAGGCCACTGCTCGGTAATACACTAAACATTTGAAGTGTGGTCCTCCTGAGACGGCTTCACACTGAAAATCACAACCAATCAGAAACATAACGTAAGTCAAAGCTAGTGTTTGTAGTTACCTCCGCAACGATCTCAGAGGCTTTTGTTCAAGGTCCTTGGTTTTGGGATCCTTGTATTTTATGACAATGTGAAGGAAGCCATGCGTGCATTGGTGGAATATTGCATGTATTTCAGGGATGCACGGCCCTTACATGCAAGGGGGCGCTTCCTCATTTGGTTCCATGTTAACAATCACCGGGCCCAAGGTAGGGGCTCACAAAGATAGGATAGGTACCCGTCTTAAGACGAGTAGCCTCCTATTTCAACATTGTATTTAAGGTCACGATTACTGACCTAAGGTCCCGATTGGGACCTATTCGCTGGTAACACTCAACCAATGACATGCCAACAAATTAAACCCCACGGCGAAACTCGTTTTGACTGGTGACACAGCAGTTGTCTCGGTGTTAATAAGTCAACTAGGACAAAGATATGCCGTGATGTGCTTATTTAACACATGTCAGCCATGTTTCAGGCTAGTTATTCCATGATTAATTCGTGTCCACGGAAGTCAAGTACCGGGTTCAATGTACGAAAAGCTGAGATGAGTTGTGACAGTATATTTAGAGCTTTCATGAAATGGATTCATAGCATCCATGTCAATTTTACAAAACTGGTTTCATACATCCACACATGGATAGACATGCTGAGCACAAAGCAAACACTGTTCTTCGACACGGCGCTGCGGTACCTACCACACATCGAAGATGCGTCATACATCCTGCGGTCACATCACACCATTCGTCTGTTATGATCTGATGGGTGCCTGACATCTGATGGGACATGATTTCAGCTACTGTTGGCCTTATATAGAAAGCTCCAGAGCGAACACTTTCCGAGCATGAGGTAGCTCAAGCCGGCTTTCTCTGATCGCCCGTGCATGGCAGGCGGACACCGTGGAGATCTACGATCCTTCCACGCAGATTTCTGGCGCATTTGGTGCTATCAGGAAGTGGCGCATAAACGCAGACATTCTTCACGTACGCTATCAACTCGTCTCCATCCCAACTCTCGCAACACCGGAGTCACATGCTTAACGTCGGCCTAAGCCACTCACGGTACGAGCACTAAAATGGATGGCTTTCGGTTCTTCTGTGCTGCAGTGCAGCTTCTCCAGGCCCCAATGCAGTATCGAGCATGCGGAAATATTTTTGCTTCGATGAACGTTCGCGTTGTGCCTTTGGGCACCCCGTGGCACATCGTAGCCAGGCCGACTAATAACATGCGACAACGTTCAACGACTGCGGGGATGTGCTTGTCTTATGTAGATGAGGACTGATGGTGACACCTAGGATTTTAACACTGAGATAAATTGAAATTCCGTCGCTTCCGATCTAAACTGAAAAGTTTAATTCGGAAAGTTGGTATCGAATAATGAACAGGGCTGAAGTAGAGGGCAGGACATATCATTATCACTGGATGAGGGAAGGCCAGGTAAATGGCAATGCGTAGTATGGTACAGTCACCAGGATATCCTTCCCCGATATACACTGGATTTAACGATTGCTATGTGTGGAGGGATATGCAGCAGGGGAAATGCGGAGGGAATGTCCGCCCATCCCGTCGACACATTAGATGAGCTTTTGAGGAAAATGACATTTTCTGGTTAAAAGGCAATTAGCCGCTCCACAAGGGTACGTCGAAGGTACACTTTTCGAAGATTCAGTAATATACTTGCTGCGCACACGCACGGTTGCCAGATGGCTTGGAGCAAGATTTCATGTATTATAAAGCACATCCAGAACGCACCAGTCGCTTACAGCCCTTGTTGAAATAGACGCACCACGTGTCAGCCAGACTGGCCGCGCCGGCACAGCTGCGTGCTCATTTGTCCCACACGGTTAGGACAAGTCGACTGTACTCGACGACTGTGCCTGACTGCGCCTGCACCACCGCCCCCGCCACGAGCCTCAGGTCAGTGCCAACGTTGAGAGCCGCAGTCACCTGCAACAGTTGGATTGCCGTTAGGCACAATCCGAGAGCTAGAAAGTTCTGCAGTCAGGGACCACGCTGCAATAAGCCATAGTTTCTAGATGATATATGACCAAATGCCAGTGGCGAGATATATGACGTCAATTCTTTGTTAGTTCACTGTTCCCACCTTCCCTAATTTGGAGCATACACTCGTGATCAGACCTGACAGCGACGTGAAACTTTGCGCCTTTGTAGAAGACAACATACCCTGCAACATATTCCAGGGATAACCAGTTTTTATTCTCACTTAATCTCGTGACCTGACGAGAAGACGAGAAGACTAAAATGAGAAGCGCTGCCGACTTTGACCTCGCCTAGCTCATGTGGTGGTCATATCATCGATGTGACCCAGATTATTGTTGCGTTTTCGTTGAAGAAATATCTGCACATAAATGTGCAAAACAGGAAGTATTTTGATGCCTCGGTCTGACAGCTCTCAGAAAGCATAACCCTAGAATGAAACTTTGATAAGAAGTCTCATTTTAGACGAGAAGACTAAAATGAGAAGCGCTGCCGACTTTGACCTCGCCTAGCTCATGTGGTGGTCATATGTACTGCCCCTCAGGGATTGTATTGTTGTCTTTTTCCCCAGGATTAAAAACGCGGCAACACATGGACACCATAGCTTGCTATCCAGTGCTTTCTTATCCAGTGAGTCCGACAAATGTCACGTTTTCCTTGTAGGCATGAATTTGAAGAATGTTCACCGGATCCTTCATCATGCAGCGACGAATATCTAACCCGGTGCACCTTTGGACATAGGAAAGTGTATCCCACTGTACCTTTCAGCTTACTTCTATAATCATTCCGATTTTGCTACACATACACAAATTAGAGTATTTAGGGGCCGTTGGCCCGTGCCCCTCCATCCCTTAGGCGCAAAAGGCCAGTTACTGGCTAACAGGGCGCCGAATGCGCCCTTTATGTCCTGCAAGTAGTGTGCCCAAAGCTTGAATGGGTGTCCCAGATGGATGAAGGATGTCTCAGGTCTGAAAACAAAAATATGTTGGTGTGCAAGGTGTGGGGATGGCCCAGTAATTGCGATGTTGAGCTCTGGATGCAAAGGTCCGGGGTTCAACACTGGCACCGCTCTGGATATTTCAGAATCCCGCGGCCCACTGGCGACACAGTGTGGGTTCCGCTATTAGGCATGATTGTGCATACAGTGCGTCGTGAACCACCCAATAAGCAAAAAGATACGAAAGTGTGCGCCGTGGATCTACACTACGACCCCAAGGCCTGTAGCCGCTTTCATAAACTGAGGGTGCACACCCATGATTGCATTATTTTTCAGGTTTTCGGTCGGTCCGAGCACTGCTCTCTCATTTCCCATGTGTTTGGTATTGACTATATGCGATTGATAATTGACATATCTATATTTCGGTGGATTATTTTAAACCAGGTAACCACGGGACCTTAGGCTTGACTAACGAAATTGTTTCCTTCGTTGTGAAGCTATTGCAAAATCATGTATTTATGAGATGATCATGCCATTAAGTATGTTTTCTTTCTCAACATTTAATGTGGGGTCTTTGAGTCCAGTGACTCCCTGTGCTGCGAAACACTGACATATGAGACCCGCGGTTCATACTTTGATAAGATGATATGGCATCTGGCGTCGGCCGTGGGTGTCGCATTGGGCCACCGCAGGCTGAGCAGGGTTGTACTGGTGGTGCTAATGTGTTAGGTGTCGTCTGCAGAGCCCTGACCCATGACCCCGAGCGGTGGGGCGACGAGTGGGTTGCTTGTGGGAAACTGAAGGGGGATGCTGGTCTGCCTGAGCCAACAAAGCAACTAATATTATTAACGGCTTGGCTAGTTGTCTGTCGAATCCAGAGTACGTCGGTTTACTATATAGGTATTAGTGCCCCCGTCAGTGGCCATAGCCTACATCGGAGGTGGGCTGAACGTAGCGGAAGCCTGAATTATGAACGGCAGAACGTTTGTTGTTCTTTTTTCCAGAAGAGACGACGCACCGAAACGGTCACGGCAAGGACGTGCATATAGTGCATTCAGAAGTGGCATGCACGGCGCACGGGGCCGTTGTTAGGGAGGGGGTCCGGCGTAAGGGGTCAAGTTAGCCTCGCAATACTTCCTGAAAATGTGGAAAGTTCCATAATTGGAGTGCAGATGTCTCCCAGAATACTTCTCGAGGTGAGAATGGGTGACTGAAAAACAGAATACCCCTTGTTAAATACCTATATACTTTTGCCTACTATTTTTGTTTCAAATTTCCAAATGCCCTTGAAGTATGAAGGAGAAGTTCCCTTGAGCATTGTGTACTTTTTGGAGGGCAATTGGTATTATTGTGCTGCATGTTTCTACAGCTTCCTTCGACATATCACTGCCTACATCGTTAACTTCTACAATTAATCATACTGTTGCAGCACATATACTACCACTCTACAATCCGCAACCATACTAGCCTAACGCTACTACTCTACTCCAGAACCCTTTCTAGCTAAACGCTCACATTCAGAAACCGGGTTTGGGGAGCAGTAAATAATTTCCGATTTCGAAGGAAAAAATCTTCGTTTGATATGAACATGCGTCGACCCTGTTTAAGACCCGATATATCATATGCCTAAGGCCTGCTATATCAGGAAATGTCCTTAGAGTTACAGAAAATTTCATTTTCGTGCAAATTTTGGTTTAAATTCACCAATGGGGGAAGGGACATGTTCCCTTTGACCTCGCTGGATCCGACCCTACGGGATCAACTTCCTTAGCTTAGGCCCTTGAGAAATATGCACGAGTCTGACTAGTTAGGTTATTGTTACAAGAGCCACCAAATACGTAACCCTCGAGTCACATCAGTTATTTTTGTCATCATGAGAGAAATAACTGCTAACAATGGTGCGGCCAGAAACTTCTTAAGGGGGGACCCCGGAAAATGTGATGAAACACAGGACGCTTCCGGCGCGCGAAGCGCTTCGTAAATTTCTGGTT